>VRLP01002078.1:0-100843 GCA_009660295.1 Lophius piscatorius | reverse complement strand
TACACACATCTCAACAGTACACACATCTCCACAGTACACACATCTCAACAATACACACATCTCAACAGTACACACATCTCAACAGTACACACATCTCAACAGTACACACATCTCCACAGTACACACATCTCCACAGTACACACATCTCAACAGTACACACAGCTCAACAGTACACACATCTCAACAGTACACACATCTCAACAGTACACACATCTCAACAGTACACACATCTCAACAGTACACACATCTCCACAGTACACACACCTGAGCAATACACACATCCCCACAGTACACACACCTGAGCAATACACACATCTCCACAGTACACGCATCTCCACAATACACACATCTCAACAATACACACATCTCCACAGTACACTCCACAATACACACATCTCAACAGTACACACATCTCCACAGTACACACATCTCAACAATACACACATCTCAACAGTACACACATCTCAACAGTACACACATCTCAACAGTACACACATCTCAACAGTACACACATCTCAACAGTACACACATCTCAACAGTGCACACATCTCAACAGTACACACATCTCCACAGTACACACATCTCAACAGTACACACATCTCAACAATACATTTACTAGTAACACACAATCAAATGAAAAACATGACATCACGTCTAAAATTCATTCTGAAGATGTTTTAAGTGTATCGCCCGGGGAAAGTAAAAAATCCCCAACAGTTCTCTTTTACAGTGTAATATTTGTGTTAAAACGCTGCAAAAACAACATTTTCAAAGCTGGATATTCATGTTTTTACGGGGGTCCGATCACGTACTGTAAAAAACCCCGTCTTGATCTATACAACAAAATAACCTCAATCAGAAAACTAAATTAAATCAAGGGTTTTTAAGTTTCACTTATTCATTCACGTTGTAAATACAGAGTTTTAAACCTTGGAAGTTCATCAACAATTCTCTTTTCACAGTGTACATCCATCCAACTAGACTCAAGTTTAATTTATCCGCTCAGCATAATGGTGTGATGATGATGAAGAGGGACAGAAAAGTAACTAAGACGTCAGAAGTCAAAGTAATGAGTAATCCAAGAGTTTCAACGCCAACTGTTTTCCCCTGATGTAATAATTGACAAGAGGACCTGGTAGCTGATTTCCTAAAACGAACGAGGGGCGTTACTGAACAAAGACGAACGGCTCTGACGCCTGCGGTAATATTTCGTCTTCTGTGCAGTTTGTCGGCAGGGTCGAGATCAAATACAAACGCATCAACAGCAGCGAGCGCGTGAGGATTGTCAACTCCGCCAGCACAACGTTACCCCGACAAGGCCCGGAGACGCTCAGACCGGAAGGTGAGGAGGGGACGGGCATTCAGAAAAAAAGTGAGCAACCGCGAGACACGTATGAAAATCACACAGGGTCAATGTCAGGCCCAAAACTCTGGGAGGTAACTCCCCCCCCCCCTAGTGTCGGAAATGTATACTGACATTTCTTAAAAGATTCGGTTCTTCCTCGCCTTAACGTCTATACAGATATAAAGTTTGAGAATGATCCATGGAATAGTTTTTGAGTTATGTCTGGAATACATAATCCAATAATTCTAAAACATTTCATAAACTATGATGTATACGAGATGGATTTCCTCCGATGTGCACCAAATTATGACTTAATCAGACATACAGTCGACAAATTACGGCCCAAGAACTTTTCCAGACAAAGCTCCCCCTAGTGTCAGAATTATACAACTGTCCTTTCCTAAAATAAATCCTGTTCTTCCTCTCACTAAGGTCTATAGGGGTATGAAGTTAGAAAATCATTTCTAGTTATTGTGTTAACTCAAACTATTCCCTAAATATATATATATATATATATACATATATATATATATATATGTATATATATGTATATGGTAAACAATGTCCTTGTTCCGGCATAAGCGGGTCAGCTAAAGCTTAAACGTTTCTCTTTAGGTGGGCTTGTTTTCCTGCAGGAGGTGGTCTCAGGGTGTGACTCCCCCTGTTTTCCCGTCTTCCCTGTAAATAGATGCAGCTGATCCGGACAGCGATCTGAGCAGGAGTTTGAACCTGATCCCCTACAGCCACGTCACCCCCCAGCGGACCACGAGGAGGCGACTAGTCCTTTTCTCTCCCACTGCTCTAGCTAAAATCCTTATCCAGAAAATACTCAACGTGGGGGGCACCATGGATTTTAACATCTGCCAACCAGGTCAGTGTATGATGTATGATAAGGAATGTATGGAGAAAGAAAACTTCCACCAAGTAGAAATGTTTCAGCATACTCACCTTTAGTGAAGAATAGAGGAGGTGAGAAGGTGGAGACGAGCGGTGGAAGAAGGAGAGAGAGAGATAGAGATAGAGAGAGAAGCGGCCATGATGAGGATGGAGATGATGAGTTTATGATCGGCAGGATAATCAGTGACGTGTTTATCCATCCATTTTCTTCCTGTTATCCGGCATCGGATTGGGGTGGCAGAAGGCAAAGAAGAATATTCCAGATTTCCCTCTCCTCAGCAACACTCTCCAGCCCATCTTGGGGGATTCCTAGGCATTCCAAGGCCATATGAGGAGATGTTTAGTCGCTCCCACAAGTACCGGGTCTGCCCAGAACTCGTATCATCCCAGTTGGACGTGCCTCAGAAACCTCCAAAGCGAGGTGTCCTGGAGACGCCACCACCCCAACTGGCTCCTTTCAACGTGAAGGAGCAGTGACTCCACCCCAGCTCTCTCTGGAATCTTCAGCTCCTCAGCTTATCTCTAAGGCTGAGATGAGCACAGCCACCCTACGAAGGAAGTTTATTTTAGCTTGGACCTCATTCTTTGATCTCTGCCCAGAACTCATGACCATGGGGGAGGTTTTGAACGTGGATGGACCGGTAAATTGGAACTCTATCGTACAACTCAGCTCTTTCTTCACCACAACGGACCAATACAACACCATCATTTCTGCTGATGCCGCGTCGAACCGCCGAACCATTCTCAATTTCCCCCTCACTGGATAACAAGACATCAGGATTCTTAAACTCCTTCGCTTGAGGCAGCAACTCAACCCCAACCTGGAGGAGACAGTCCACAGTTTTCCCAGAAAGAACAATGTCCTCAGATTTGGAACGGCTGACTCTCATACCAGCCACTTCACCTTCAGCTGCAAACCGCTCCAGTTCTGACGAACATCACGGACGGATGAAGCTAACAGAACCACATCATCTGCAAATAGCAAAACTGGACCTCTCCTCACCTCACCTCCACTGCGCCTTGAGATCCTTTCGCAAGGGACAACCTTGGCGGAGTCCAGCTCTCACTGAAAAGGAGTTCAAGTCTCTTAATATTTCATAATATTTTACACAGTGAAGCCAAAAGTCCCTTTAAAGACACAAATAGTTCTTTCGAGTCCACAGAGAACCAAAACTCCAGTCCCACGACAAACTAGCTCCTCTCGGGGCATGGGGGTTGTTCGTACCGGCTGAACATCTGTGGTAGTCCCTCATGCTGTGGAAAAACCAAACTTCTCTTTTGTCACATGTGTTCTTGTGAATAATCCCAGTATATTTCTGTGTCACTAGTTTTAATTCTGTGTTCTGTCGTTCAGAAACCCTATCTAGGTACGACTTCCACCTGAGGCAGAGCGTGGAGCCCTTCATCCAGTACAAAGAGAATCAAACAACATTTGAATGCATCACCCGGGAGAACATCGAGGCCGTCGCTGCCAAGGTGTGCTTTTATCCACCAGTGTGTTCTTCCTCTAGTCTTCAGTTTCTGCACTTTTCTATCAGTTAGTCCTAATCCTGTGTTCAGTCCTTATTAGTTTTTATGATATTTAATCACCATGATCCTTTTTTTAGTCAAGCTTTAGTTAGTTGGCTCGGCATCTTCATCTTATTTTAATCAAGGAAAACTGAAACATTTGCATTTTAGTTTAGTTTAGTTAAAACTAGAGGATTCCCATTATTTATTACCAGGGTAACATGGTGAATGAAAAGTAGGTAGTACAAAAGTAGTAATAAGGTAATTATTATTTTTTCACCAAGTCTAGTTTAACCTTAAAAATAAAAGGTCATTTTTGCTTTTTTTTTCTCTTTTCCATTTTCACTTCACCTTTTGTTTCTCGCTCTGATGGTAGATGGTAAATGGACTGAACTTATACGCCGCTTCTCTAGTCTGCTCGACCACTCAAAGCGCTTTTACGACACGAGTCATCATTCACCCATTCACACAAACATTCATCACTCACACACCAATGGAACAGTCATTTGCTCAAGGACACTTCCACATGTGGACTGCAGTGGCCTGTGATCGAACCACCGACCTCCAGATAAGTGGACGACCGCTCTACCAAATGAGGCCCCGTCGTGATGATGTCACTCTAAGGACAAGGGGCGTGGAACATGATGTAATTTGCATATTTGTGTTGAATCACGCCATTAAGCCGGGATTCTTAGCTATTTCAAGTTTGACGGCAGGTTTAGGTCGTTTCAGCCGTAAAAACCTTTAATAATTCAATTTACCAGATAAAACTGAGAGACTCTGAGAGCCAGAGATCCTGAGGACGTCTCTGCTGCTACAGGACATGAGTTTCTCTCCATCACATCCTAAACTTTTAACATCCTGTTCAAATGTTCGGTTGAACACATTTTAAGTCTTTATTTATAATCAAAACAAATGTGTTCCGCTCGACTGAACCTGTTTGTAATATGACAAAGTAGAAGCATGTATATGCTAAAGAGTAAGGGGGCCAAGGATGGAGCCCTGGGGGACACCACAGGTCAAAGGAGCCACAGAGGAGGAGGCATTAACCATGACTATTGAGAAAGTCCTATGCCATAGTAGGATTGATTGACTTTCTAATGCTATGTTTAAGTTCCAAATACAAAACAAACTAAAAGATAATATGCTCAAATATAAAGTTTAATGAGCAAGTCTGGTTTACAAAACAAAGCAAAAAATAACAAAGTTACAAATAAAGATCTATAATTTCAAAGCACAATGTGATAATTCACAGGAGACACAAAACGTGGATTCAGGGAAAACTAAGAATCAGGACCAAGGAGCGGGAACCCAGACAAGTTTAACAAACGATCTGAAGAAGACATTGAGGAAGACGCAGACTTCTGAAAAACTGCTTGAGTTATTTATTTCATGTTAACTTTCGTGCCTAAGAAAAAACAAGTGCCCCCAAAAAAATGGAATATGTGACGAAGTAATTGTCCTCTTTTTTTCTCGGTGAGGACATTTCCAGGTTAAGAAATAAGAAAATCACCTTTATTTCCTTCTTTTTTTTAAGCACATTTGAATCTCGTCTTTTTTCCATCAACAATATGTTGACAAGGATTGGTGTCAATAGATCTCAATCAAGGCTTCTTTTCTTTTGTTAATTACTTGACGGTGTCACCCTGAAACTGGCATCATCACACATCCTCGCACAGAGCGGCGGATTCAAGTTTTTCCATTTATTGGAAAACCGAGGGCAGCCATTGGATGGTGCACAGGTCTTGTTAACATTTGGTTCAGAGTTTAATTGAAAGTGACATTTGGACCCTGTCCGACGTAGCGCTCTATTGTATTGATTCTATCTACGGCTGGATGAGTGGAAATTCTTAATGTGGAGAACCACAACTCCAGGCAAATACCTTCTCACAGGCGTATGTAACACTTTCCGTCGCGCTATGTGAAGCGCTGTTTGCCCATCTCAGCCCCGGGTTCTGTCTGAACATGTCCTCGTGTCACAGCAGGAGTCTACGTCTGTTTATAAATATCTGTTTTTTTTCCATCCCTCACAGGGCAAACACTGCCTGCTGGAGGCGGAGCTGAGCTGTGTCAAAGATCTTCTGCGTAGGGAAATCTACCCAATCATCATCCACATCAAGATCTGTGAGAAAAATATCAAGAAGTTACGGTAGGCCTACCAACCCGCACACGTTCACGCTCTCCACCTCTTACCCGCAGCTCCACCACAAACCTTTTTTCCAAACACAAATGGACGTCAATCCCTGCGTTATAGTCCCGACTGAGGCGGTATTTGAGGTTCAACGCCCCGACGCTCGCTCTGCTTGTGGTTTTTGCTCAACCACAAGCATGAAAAAGTATTCACCCCCCCTGAGCTTAATATCTAGATGTTCCACCTCAAGCAAAAACAACCGCAACCAAACACTTCTGGTACCTGGACCTCCGTCTCGGACATCCCTGTGGTGGAATTTTAGCCCACTCTTCTTTGCAGAACTGCTTTAGCTCAGCCACACTGTAGAGTTTGTGGGTGTGTGGGCCCACCAGAGCCGGTCAGTGGAGTTCTGGTCCAGCCGTTGAGCAGGTCACTCCTGAAGTTATTTGTTTTGAGCTGCTCACATGTGGAGTCACTCTTTTTCTTGGTACCGTTGTCTTGCTTCATGACCCAGTTGTCCTTCTACTCCAAGACCGATGAGCTGACATTCTCCTTCAGAATGTTCCGGTAGAGAGCAGAACTCATGTTTACCTCGGTTACGGAAACTTGGATCTGAAGCGGCAAAGAAACGCCCCAAGGCTACAGTTACGTCCATGCTTGACCGAGGGCATAATACTCTTTTGGAGGAATCGTTTTCATGGCTTGAGCCAGATGTAACCGGACCTACGTCTGCCAAACCGTCCATAGAAGGTGAGGGAGGCCTGAACTTCCTTGCCTGTTTGCTTTGGATCTTTTGTGATTTCCTTAATGAGCGTTGGCTGCGCTCTTGGAGAAGTTTCAGAAGGCCGACCTTCTGCTAGAGGTTCACTATTGTTCCAAACCTTCTCCATGTGTCGATAATGTGTCTCACTGTGGAGCTGCAGGAACCCAGAACATATTTAAGAGATGAACTGCTGGGAATAATCAGGTTTGAGTCTCTAAAGTTCAGCCGAAACCAGTTATTGATGCAATTTGTTGTTGTTTTTTTGATCCAGTGTGAATATTATTATTTTTTTATAGCACAGACCCATTGGTTTTTTTTAAATGGTTCAATAAATACAATTTCATTCAACCCTTTATAGTCCTGCTCAGCTGTTTAGTTGAGCACATACTGAGTCTCTATTTCTTATCGAAAATGTTGTGCCACTCGACCGAACCTGTTTATAATATGCCCCAGTTGCCAAAGAGTAAGGGCCCAAGGATGGAGCCCTGAGGAACACCGCTGAGGAGGCATTAACTATGGCTGTTTTCCTTAAGTAGGATTTTTGTGGCCTATTAATGCGCATGAGCACTAACTAAACAGAATTACGTAACTTGGAACAACCAGAAAAAAAGTCTATTAGTTTTTCAAAAACATGGAGTAAAGTTAGAGTGTCTAAAATATTAAATTATTAATGCCCAAAAGAAATAAAATATCAAAATATTTCAATAGTTGTTGTTTTTTTTCTAGCCATGGAAAGGGTTGAGACTAGTACTTTGTGTTTATTCAAGTTTGACTTGTTTTATGTGATATTTTATTATATTCTCTGAAACTAATAGAAGTAAAGACTGTCCAAAATTAGTCAAAACATATAAAGAAATTGGCAAACATACAAACAAACATACAAACAAACACAAAAAAAACACAAAACACACAAAAAAACAAAAAAAAAACCTTGGTCTTACTCTTCAAATACAATATATATATATATATATATATATATATATATATGTATATATATAGTTGCACACATACATACAGTAAATACTGTATATACACTTATACACCTATGTAAGGAATATCCAGATACACACATATATATATTTACATATATATTTATACTGTATATACAAACACGTTAGGAGTCTATGTAGAGGTTCTATATTTTTCATCATATACGATACTGATCTATTCTGTGGTTCTATAATTATTAACCATCTTATTTCTTTTGATTGTTTTTTTTTTTATATTAGTTGAACTACACTTTGGTATTTCTTCATTTCGCAGCATTTCATGCGGAGATCCATTCTGGTGGTTGAGATGAACTTTACGTAAAGGTGGCGCTCGATGTATTTTGTGGTGAACTGTGCCTTTAAGGAGACAAATCACACACAAACCTCTCACTGTCGGAGTAATGTAATAAAGTGATCTTTCTGAGTAAACAATCCGGTGTAGCAATCTGCTTAGATTCTGGGTTCTAAACATGACCACGCTCACCGCCCCGGCATTGTTTCTTCCTGTTTCCTGTCCACACAGGAAGTTGCCTCTGCGTGTGGAGTCAGAGGAGGAGTTTTTGAGGTCGTGTCGGGCAAAAGAGAAGGAACTAGAGGATATTCCGTGCCTCTACGCCAGTCTGGAGCCCGACACCTGGGCGGGGACGGATGACCTCATCAGGGTCATCAAAGACAGAATTCTGGAGGAGCAGAAGAAGACGGTCTGGGTGGAGCAGGACCTCCTATAGAACACAAACACAGATACTCTCAAGGGTCTGTACATAGAATGAACATGTGTATCTCAACAAGCACACACCATGTACATCATACCTATGCATAGTATCATATTTATGCTTTTATAGACCTAAAATAAATGCATGATAAAATATATGTAAATGTGCACTTACACATGGATATGTAGAAATAAAAAAACTGAGTTCAAAGAGCGTCATATGTGCTGAGTCATGCTCCTTCTCTTTGTTTTTACTGTCTTCTAGTGGCTAAGGTTGGGTTTTCACACCGTAAAGACTAAAATCATATCTTGTCTTTTCATAGACTTTTTAAAAAAAATACTTTTATGGAGCGCCTCGCTTTAAAATGTTTCATTAAAAAAAAGAATCATCCCATCTGATTTTAAATAAACCCATCTGAACATGTCATGTTTCCGAGAATACGATTAACAACACAGTAGGGAACAGGAGTTACTTGCATAAATACAATGTTAAATGTCTCCTATCTTAATATCTCCTTTTTACCGCTCATCAAGAGTTTGGTTTATGGTCACTAGTTTCGTCAAAAGGTGATTTCCTCATGCCAGAATGTTTCATGTGAGTCATTTTCAGCAGGCTTGAAGAGGTAAACAGAAATTACCAATTGTGAAATACAGAATTTCACAATAAAAAACAACGGACTTGGGAAAAACTCCACGGGTGTAAACCAAGATTTGAATGCAGAGTCAAGACGGTTGTAAGGTTATGATGTCACTCAGTATGAAGATGCTATAGCTCAGGGGTTAGAGTAGTGGTCTAGTATCTAAGGATTAGGACTCCAGCATGGGGTCTCCACTCCCAGGGTTAGAGTAAGGATGCACAATCTGGTGTTCATATGGGGTCGGCACCGAGCCTAGACAGATGTGGAGTGGCGAAAAACCCTTATCAGCTCAACTCGTTTGAGACTTTGCTCCGGTGATCCATAAAGCAGCATCAGCCGGTCAGGGGGGGGGAAAAACCGGCTATCCACACAGCTTTCAGGAGGAACTACACGTCTCATCTGGCTTGGGAACGCTTCTGGATCCCCCCGGATGAGCTGGAGAGTGTTACTGGGGAATGGTACATGTAGAATATCCCTCCTAGCCTGCCGCCACTGCGACCGGACCCTGAATAAGAAAATGTAAGAAAGAAAATGGCTGCATTTCATGCTTTTTTCCCAACAGGCCATCAGGAATATATCACTCAAGATGTTTCTAAAATCCCTAATACATGTCCAAAGCATCCAATATTATCTAAAACCCAGTAAACCTGTCTGTGTGCTGGTCACTGATGATCTCTACAGCTTATATATACCAGTGTTTATACAGTTTAGAGTGGGGTTTTTTTTCAAATGGAAGCAGACGGTTCAATCTGACAAACATGGGCAGGTCAGAGGGGGATTTAGCTTTCATTTCATACTGTCGCCAAATAATCTCCTCTTCTGCCGGGAGAGACGTGCATACAGCCAAGCTCAGCCATATAAGGAACCTGTATTCCACTTCTACTATCAGTGGTTTGCATGGTAAAATGTTTATAAAAATAAACATGATTAAAAGTAATCTAATTATATGCATGATGTATAATTATTAGGGCAAGCAAATATAACGTTTCGTTTTTTATTTAATATCTATTTTTCTCTGCTCTTTTTCAAGGAGTTATTTGAAGAAAATTCATGACAAATTAGTGTTGAGATTCAGCCTTGTGTGTGTGTGAGTGTGTGTATGTATGTATGTGTGTGAATGTGTGTATGTATGTGTGTGTGTGTGTGTATGTATGTGTGTGTGTGTGTGTGTGTGCGTGTACTCTGTTTATGCAGTGTGCTATTTTTTGATGTCACAGGATGAATAGTTCACAAGTAACAGGATTTTAACCACACCAGCTAGAGGAAACAGAAATAGTTACATTCCCACAGCTCCTCATCCTCATTCTCTGGCACTAATTTTTTGAGTGCAGATGACATTTGTTTTTGCAAGTTATTTTAAGCACGCGGGCCCGGTGGGAGTGAAAAGGGGAGAGGAGCAGGAGGAATAAAGACAGTCTTCATAAATCATCCCAGACTAGAGACTTATTATGCTGGGGCTGACCCAGAAAAGTGAAATTTTCCCCTCATAAGTTCACTTTGCAGGAGCCTCACACAAACTCTCGCGTTGTTTCGTGTGATCTCGCTCCATCTCCGAAAGATCCGAGAGAAAAACGGGGCTCTCATCACAGGCAGATGACGCGGCGCTGGGAGCTCGCAGGCGCCAAAATAGGTGAGAATGTCCTGTTTTCTTTTATTCATGATTAACTAGTAACAAGAAACGCGGCACAACTGTTCAGCTCTCAGTAGAATTTAAACGATCCGATGCTGAGCACTACTTTGACACCTAGACAAGGCGAGGGCGCGAATTGATAAAGACGCTCGTGGCTTTTATATTGCTAGACTTCGCATCACCTCCACGTAGATTTTAGCGACCGCGCGACACTTTAATGACCAGTGACACGTGCCGAAAGCTTCCCGGCGCGAGGAACAAGCCGTTCCCGCCCCGTCAAAGGCGACATTGTTTCCGCTGGTGGAGGGTGAGGAGTGGACGGTCATCTATCTCCGTAAGGCTGAGCTCGAGCCCTCTTCTCATGGCGTTATTTGTTGTTTACGCAGTTGCCGAGGTGGCGTTAAACACAACAAACACGGAGAAGTCACGAACTCACGTGATGAGGGCACTATCACCCATGTCGGCAAAACCACAAGCGTGTCACCGAGAAGATTTAGTCTTCTGTGTCTGCCCTTCAGTGTGAATCAAGTTCTCTCCGAAGAGTTGACTCAAGAGATTTCAAGAGTGCAGAACAAATACAGAGAGGAATCAGGTTTTATGGAAACTCTGAGTTTAACCACGAGATGAGGGAAACTCTGGCTTTTCTGTTCCACAAAGTGAGGCTAGTTCAACTCTAGGGTCTGTTACCATGGTAACTCAGTGAACCTAACCTGTCTGCTGGCAGGTTTTCTTCAACACTCAGGTTTGATCCTGATTCCTCCTCCTCTTCCTCCTTCTGAGTTTGAAACAGCTGTCATATATAAATATAAAATAATGCTGGGGCCTTAAATAACAGACAGGTCTGAGGGGAAATCTGGTTTAGATCCGATACCAAGTAATCCAGGGCCAGAATCGCCGGTATCGACATCAATACGTCATTTCTGAAATGCTCATAACAAAAACATTTACTTTCTTATTGTAGAGTCAAAAGTGCACGGAAAAAAAGTGATTTCATCAAATAAAGAATGTGAAAGCTTTCTTCTTTTTTCTTTTTTTTTTCTTCGAAAAACAGCAAACGTTTACAAACTTTTTAAATAAAGTAATAGAAAAAAAGAATTTTTGTATAAATCTGTCAACATCATACTTCTTTGAGGCGTCATAAGAGTATTCACGGAAACGTGCGTTTTGAACCTCTGAACCCTGAAACAACTTCCAAACTAAATTGTGTCCACAAAAGGAAAAATAATCCGTTAACACAAAATCTATTATGTCAATCTAATTATCACAAATTTCCTGAAACTCTCCTCCTCAACCTTGTTTCATAATTCTTTCTGCAAGGCTTCTTGTAATCTTGGGTAATCCCCTAAAATACCAAACTAATTAGAATTATAGTCTATGACAGATAAATGTAGCCTAAATATCTGAATCCTATACATTTCACAATTATTCAAAAGGTTATTATAATAATCTGATAAGTTCACGATTTATCAGCATATATTTCATATTTTAGGTTTAAGTTCTTCATTCAATTTTATTAAAATAGTTAATATCAATATGTTTGATAAAATAATTAGTTTTAATGGGTTTAAATGGATATTCTCTGACAGTTAACTCTGTGCGTCGGGAGCCCGGGTTCTGAAGCCTTTCCCTGCTTCTCCGCCTCCTCCTCCTCCTCCTCCTCCCTTCTCTGCTGCAGCTCCACCTTCTCTTCCTCGTGGGTTTTCAAGTTTGTGTTGTTGCCGACATGAAATTGCTTCAAGCGACGCTCCTCTCTCGCTCAGAACGCCGGTCTTGGAGCGCGGGGGCGAGCTGCGCGTTCACGGCGTGAACACGAGACGATGGTTACACAGCGGCGGAGGAGCAAAGAGGAGACTTACGGCACAACAGAACATATTTAGAACTCTCGATGGAATACAAATGTGGAAAGAGGGGAAATGTAGTAGATAGAACCTGAAACTCATCCCGTTGTAGCGATCCAATTGATGCTCGGATCGATCTTCAAGAGGAGAACTGAGTATTGGTTAGTATCGATACTTGGGGATCGAGCCGCCCACCACTACCGGACCTCCATGAATGAAATATTCAAGTTGAAAATCTTTGTTTTTATACGCTGTGTAGTTAGTTTAGCACAAAATGACGTTAGAACGGTCAGTGGAAAATAGAAAATAATGAACCCATTTAGTTCTGGATTCTAAATCGCAAGTTAAAAACTAGATTCACAGGTTCTGATCCAACTGGAGTGGATTTTAACACAACAACTCATAATATGTCTCAGTAGTAGGTCCAAGTGGGTCCATGTGTTTGTCTGCACTCCTGATAACATCTGGACCTGCTCCTGCTGACATGGTGCAGGCAGCAGAACCTTCACCACAGCGTCTCCAGACTCTTTCAAGTTTGTCTCATGAGCTTGGAGAGATCCTGCTCTCATCTTCGAGGAGAACAAGGCACCAATGGAGAACCTGCCAATTCTGGTGTTCTCCGGTGAAGACCCTTACAGCTACACCGGGCCGTGCCGTGAGCAGAGGCCACTAGAGGATGTTGGGCCCTCATGGAGCCTGTTTCTGACAGTTTGGTCAGAAACGCCAGAACCTGCCATGTGTAGAGATCTGACAGTTCTCCTCCTGTTCCTCCTCACACAAAAGAGGAGGGCTGTCGTCCTTCTAAAGACCTGTCCAGTTCTCCAGACCTGTCCAGTTGTCCAGCTCTTTGAGAAATAGAAAGGGACCCGAATGGGCTGCAGGAACCACCAGTAGAGACAAGGACACCAGCAAAATGAAAAAATAGAGAAATATCTGTCAGGAAGGACGAGGAGAGAGAGAAATGGTTCATGGCCACTATCTGCAGAACCAGAAACCAGAAACCTTTTTTTGGGGGGGTTTCCTGCTGTTGTCTCTCTTGTCCACCCGTTGTCATTTTCCATTTTTGCCAATGCAGCCGAAATGTATTCACATTATTTCTCCTGCTAACCAGACAGATCCAGAACCCCAGAGGTTTGACTGACTGTTATTTTGTGATGATAAAGTGTTCCCTTACATTTATGATCCATCGTCCCATAATATGTGCCTCTTCATCTCATCCCAGGGTACCTGGAGTGTTCGCACATTAAATACTTCATTCCTCCAGTGATTTCTGTGTCTACCCAGAATTAACTATGTATTTGTATTTTATTTTCAGCAGCTTTCACGTACACTTAGTGCCCATAAGTAGGATTCCATTCAGTATCATTCACCATCTTTCCACCTATACTATTCAAAGGAAGTGGTATAAACCAAATAACTACATACATGATTTTCTCCCTCGCTAGTTTTCCGTCCTTCGCTGACAAAGTCGTGTTACTCAGTTTTTTTACTTAACTTGAGCTCATTATAAGTATGGCGAACGTAGCGTTTCATGGGTTGCCATGGTGAATAAGTATCTAAGCATTATTTATGATGGCTTTTGATTGTCTTCGTGCACGAGTTAAACTCAGGAGTTTACAAACTCAGAGTTGATTGAACCAAATCTTATCAGCTCTTCTGGAATGGAAAACTCAGTTACTCATGTCAGGCTTATTAAAATCAGAGCTTTGGCTTAAATTCAGTGATCGTTAAACCCGCATTCTTGAATGCGCCCAAGTTGAAAACTATACAAAAACAGAGTAAACTAAATAAATGCAGTCCAAAAACTAAACCGATACACTGCAAATCTAAACAAATTCAGTTCCAACTAAATGGTTACAGTGTAAAACTAAACAGATGCTGTTTAAAACTGAACAGTGACTGTGCAAAACTAAAAAAAAGACTAAATTTAGTCAGGGCTCCAGACAAAAAAAATATCTATGAGCCATTGGCTTTTAAACCTAAAGTATTTTGGAGCCAATTGAAATTTTCAGGAGCCGAAATATATCAAATTCAGAGTACAATGTTTAATGTCTGCCTTACCTTTTCTTTCCCTTCTGTACTGTCTGCCTTGTGACACATGTGTGCCGAACTGACAGGCCCATACCGAAGATATTTTTCATTTCGGATACACTCCTAGTTTGTATTTAATGTATATTTGTATACAAGTTGATAGTTGCGTCTGGCAGGAAAAAAAACAGGTAGTAAATATTAAATAATTAGTTGATATCTGGAGCCCTGAACAAATACGGTGCAAAACTAATCGAATACAAAAAGAATGCAATGCTAAACAAAAAACCAGAGGAACCATGCAAACCAACAATTTAGAACAAACGTATTAAGAAAAAAACCGGATAGCCTTTAGTCTCATTGTACAGAAAATAAACACAAATAACTGAGAATAAAATAAGTACTAGTTTGCTGGTGTTTATTGCACAAGATGAAAATGGACTCAAAATGTCTCTTCCCTACTCACTATCATTTGTGTTACCTCCTCATTTTAAACGTGTTTTTGAATTTATCTTGACTAAACCGACATCAAACATAATATCATACACCGATCAGCCATAACATTAAGACCGCCTGCCTCATTGTGTGCATCATCTTTTTTTGCCACCAAATCATCCGGAATTAATTTTTTTGATTCTATAACTTTCTATCAGAGCCCAATTGAACCTTTTCATCAATTTGTGCTAAATAGCTGTTCTATGAGATTGTACTACATTGACTAACCTTTGCTGACCTGTCTGTTGTTCTAATCTGTTGGCTAATCTGTGCATTTTATTACAGATTTTCGGTGATTATTTTATCAAATCGTGGATCAGCAGGCGATTTATTGGCAATGACTGGATTAATTCTTTTTAATTCAAGTCATTTATAGGTATAATAGTCCTTTATTAGAACAAAAAAAAAACATTTTTAGGCTCTCAGACGTTAACATTTTCAGCTTTTCTTAGATCTCAAAGGAGGAGGAGAAAAAAAATCATATAATGCTGTACGATATTATTATTTTATATTTTAGGAACCAAACGGTTAAATGAGAGGTTATTGAAAAGATTTAGAAGGTTCTTTGTTAATCTTGTTATTTTCTGTACCATTACACAGATTTTTTTTTATTTCTCCTTGACTAAAGAAGTTAATTAATGGACTTTTTATATGTGGTTGAATGAATGCATTCATTTTATAAATTATCCTCTATTTTCTATTAAGTATTAAATTGTACAGGATCTAGTGAGAATAAATGTGGCAGAGTAAAGCGAGGTCTGTTCCTCTGCTTGGCCGGATGGTAGAAGTAGAATGGGTAGAAGTTTAAAGTGTGATAGAATGGAAACACTGAACTGTGACGTGACAGGGCAGCAGTGGATTTGTTGGAGTGGAAGAGGAGTGTAATCTGCAGCCTCCGGAGAGAGGAACGATGATTTTCCATGTCAATGGTCTCCTCTTCACTCCAGGAAAGAAGCAATAATATGCAGACGAGAGCTCCAGATGTAGACGAGTGTCAGAGTGGAGAAGTGACGCCCGGTGACTTCTAAACTCAGCGCTCCAGATGGTGACTAAAGTGGCAAATATGCAATAAATACAAATTAGAGGTGTTATGGTACATGTATCCGAACCGAAAACTTACGGTACGGGTTCTGGTTCGCATGCAGCCAGTGTACTTGTGAACTTATTTGTGGGATGTTGTTGGTTCAGGACGAGCAACAACGTCGTCAATGCGACTGCCTTCAAAGAGGAGTTTGAAGCCCCTCCTTCATCATTTAAGTCTAATGTGTGGGAACGCCTATAATCGGGTATGCAGCTAGTAGCACGACGAATATACTAACTCATTTGAAGCAGCATCGTCAACATAAGTGTAAATATGAAAAAAAACGGGTTCAGCGTAATTCCAGTTCCCACGGCATTTAAGCTGCCGTTTGCTAATAATTGAGAGGGCGCCATAGCATGAACAAGCGGCATTGTTTTTTTTAATAGCAGCGGGTATGCGACTGTTCTCGGATGTTCACTATGCAGGGATCAAAAAACCTGCTGGAAATTATGGAATAAATATCAGTACAAGCTGGGGTTGTGTTATACAGTTAATTATACTGCACCTTACTGTGTACATCTTATTTTTTTGTATATTATATAGATATAGTAACCTGTTTGGTTTAACAGTCTGTTATAAAAGTAGTAAAGTTTATTAAAAGACATATTTTGGAAAGAAGATTTCGTCCTTGTTTTGATTGTTAGCTTGTGTCTAAAACAAGCTTAAGCTAAATTTAAAAGCTAACAGCAAAATAAGAGCTATTAAGTAATTGTGAATTTATTTTTATTTTTACTTATAATATATTGAACCAGGGAAAAAAAGATGTGAGTAATCATTTCAATAATCGACAGGATTAATCGACTATTAATAGTCGTTAATTGCAGCCCGAGTACAGAACAGAACAGAAAGAAAAGGTAAGGCAGACATTTAGCATTGTTCTATGACATTGATTCATTTTAGTTCCTGAATATTTCATTCGTCTCCTAGATTTGTTTGTTGTTGTCTGGATTCCTGCAGACTCCCTAGGAAGGAGAAGATCAACTGGAGATAAGACGTATCAAGTGACGTTAATTTGGATGGGGATTAGGTAGAAGTGACTGTGTACACATCTTCTAGATTCCTTCTCCATCTCCCCATGTAACGGACTGTTTTGTGAAGTGTGTTTTTGTACCTTCAGAATATTTCTCAGTGAGGAGTGTCAAATATTTGCCGTTGGTTCTTTTTCAAAGGTTGCTCACACAGGGGCTTTTATTTCTCACGAGGAGCTCCATATTAAACTGTGCCGACGCTGTACCACAATCCATAGGAGGCCTGCTGTGGGCAGTACAGCAGGTTACTTGTGCGATGAAACAGTTGGTAGTGTATGTCTGCAGAGTCCTCTGACATGCAGGTATTTGACAACCACTTGTGATTTTACTGCAGGGAGTGGGAGTTAAGACCGCTCCAAAAGGCAAAGGAGAAATTCACTTCATGCCTTGTCAAATTTGTTAAGCCAATAAACTGTCAGACTTGGCTACTTTGCTCCAGTTTTTTTTTTTTATTATTATTACCAGGAGGCAGAAATCAGTGGAAGGATTTTCCCCAGTTTTAATTTTTTTAACTTGAAATCTCTTTGCTTGTGTGCGCCTGGTTCTCGGCCCCTGTGAGGATTTGAAACAAACAAGGGATTAAGGTTGCGCTAATATGGCCCAAATGATAATCCAGATTAAAATGATCCATAATGAGATAATCAGGATTATCTATCAGGATTATTCATTTGCTGAACGAGGTGTCAGGCTCATGTGTGGCTCCGTGGTTCTGCTCCAGCGTGAAGTCAGTTATCGTAGCAGAATAACTGACCGATGTGATATCCAGCTGTTTTTGCCACGCAGCACAGGTAACAACACGTTGAGAAAAATAACTGCCTTTAGTTCAGTGTGTTGACCGTTTGGCAGAAGTCTTCATCACTCACATCTTTATTGCACTCGCATCTTCCTTCTGTGAAGCAGAAACAACATCAAAGCATGTGTTCTTTAACATCACTTACCCTGAATCCAAACTCCTTCTTTGATGATTGACTTTTAGGGATGATCTATTTGCTTTCTGCTCCACCACACATTTATTTTTCATCTTGAACATCTACCATCTGTTGAATATTAGTTGTAATCTTCTATCGTTACTCATCTGGACTGCATCCAGGCTGTGTTTGCACAAGGAGAGGACTCAGTGAGCAGCTGTGATTGGTCCCACAGTGGGTTATGGAGGGCATTTTGAGGGCCTCCATTACTACATCCTGGTCATTTTGAGGGCCTCCATTACTACATCCTGGTCATTTTATTGTGCAAAACCAAAATTTTGATGGACATTAACAAAATGAATTATTGCGCACCCATTGAAGAAAAAGGCAACACAGAGGTTTGGATTATTGTACTGTTTACTGTAACATTTGACCTGGTGTGTTGTTGGCGCCTTTGTTCTCAACACTGATTCCCTGCTGCTTTTTTCCATCTTATCTCTAAGTGCACCTTGGTGCTTTAAAGGCTAGCTGACAATGCTAGCTGACAATGAGGCACTCCATCTGACACTAGAAATAAAGATGTGTGAACTCTGGGAAAGGTGAAAAAAATAACCACGGTTCTCTGTCTGCAGGGAGCGGTGGGCATGGAGCAGAGGTGAGAGGAAACCCATGGATGGACGATTACACTCCTGCAGCGCACCAACATCATGATTAGCCCCTTCCCACCACAGGCTCTTCTACGGCTGCCATTTATTTATCGCCACGCTGAGAGGGAGCTCCTGGACGAAGACTCTGTTGCCATGGTGACCTTGTAGCGAGCAACAGTCACCATGGGAACGTCCAGGATGTTTCGCATCTTCATCGTTCTCGGTTCGGCTTTCATGATCCTCTTGATCATCATCTACTGGGATGATGTTGGTGCCTCCCACCTGTATTTGCACACCCCTGTATCGCCTGGCCCCAAAACCCCACACCACCCTCCTGCCCGGCAGCGGCCTCAAACCTCCCGAACTCCTTCCTTCCTCTCCGACATCGATGCCTTCGTTAACCAGTTCCTAGAGCCGGGAACTGGTGAGCCCACGGACCCTGTCCCAGCCGACACCAGTAACCAATCGGAGAAAGCAGAGGAGCGGTACATCCCGCGACAAGAGTGGAAAATCCATCTGACGCCGGTGGCAGCGGAGCTCCGAGAGAGACAGGTGATTATCTGAAGGCATTTTTGACCCGTCTTAGCAGAATGGTTACGTCCCACTGGTGTCACATATAGAGACCCGGTACTTAACCAGGAGAAAAAAAAGATCTGATTAATCCATTAATTTGTCTATTATTGAAACGATTAATCGACTATCAAAATAGTCGTTAGTTTCCGCCCCTCTTCTTCCCTTAACCCAGCATTATTGTATCATTGTAATTGATCAATAATCTGAGCTTGTGAAGAAGAGGAGGGATGTATTGGCTCTGTCATGTTTATATTTAGGTTCAGTCATATTCAATCACCTGGAGGAACCAGCGTCTGTCAGAGTTCAGGGGTTTTGGTGAGGTGGTGGATCAGATTTTGGAATGCTACCTTTTTTACTCCAGTGGTGAGAAACACTGGAGTAAAAAAGTAATTGAGCTCCTCTGAATCATCTGCCTTCAAACCAACACCGACTACAGCAGTGAGGAGCTGATTGAAGAGATGAACTCCTCATACCAGCAGCTGGAGGCATCACATTTGAATGCTATTATAATTATTATTATTGTTTTCTGTGACAGGTGAGCATCTGCTGCCGTGACATGTAGGTTTGTGATGTACGATTTTCAGCTTCTACATTACTGCTGGTTTGTGACCGATGGACAGAATGACCCAAACGGAGTGGAAACACTGTCTGGGCGCGGAGGACCTTAGATCGTCTGGTGTGTAGGATGTGGGAGGATGCATCAGCAAAATGGAATATAGTCACAATCATCACTGGTTAATTCTTAGTGTAGAGTGTTTTCTATCTACAGATGGAGCGAGTCGCCTCACGTGTTTACCGCCATCTTTCTACTCTTGATTAGAATGGATAAACACAAAGTGTAAAAAGTGTCCCTCGTGTATTCTCAGTCTTTAGGAGCCATCATAGTTTCTCCTGCATGCCTGGAGGGGAGGGGGAGGAAGTGAGGGGTGTTGTATTGGCTGTAACCTCACGGCTTGATGGCACTAAATCCTACGCACTGATCCGGATCTGTGGAGTCTTGTGAACAGAATATGGCTGTCAGCAACAGCTCCTTTCATTGTGGATTAATTCATCTTCGTCAATAATCTTTAATTAAAATGTGGAGAATTCTCATCACAATTTCACAGAGTCCAAATTAATGTTTACAAAACACTTATTTTGTCCGACAGTGATTTAAAACCCGAAGACTGACAGCCATTGAATGATAAATAAAAGAAGCAAATCAACACATTTATGAAGCTACAAGCAGAAAATGTTGAATATTTTTACTCATTTATAATAATAATGATCGGACCATCTTCTTTAGAATGGACTGATAATCGTTTTAAACAGGATGATGAATCTGAGGGGACTGATATGAACTTAAAGAGGGAAGACTCTTGAATCATCCCTTTCTTTCCGCTCTGTACAAACATACAAACACGCTGACTGCTCTGCTTCTGTTGCCGACGGTGAATCTGTCTCTGAATCTGTGTAACCAGGAGCGGCGGCGGCAGTTGCTCCACGACATGTGCGCCAACGACAGCGTGGCGTTTCCTGGCAAAAACCGTTCGTTTGACGACATTCCCAATAAGGAGCTGGATCACCTCATCGTGGATGACAGACATGGAATCATCTACTGCTACGTTCCCAAGGTATGCAGATCACCCACACGCTTCTGTGCTTGGCTCCTATTTAATTCATCATTTATGATGTAAACGTCAGAAGAAGACGTCGGAGGTTCGCTAAGATCTGTCCTCTGAAGACCTACACCGGTTTGTCTTTCATGAGTTTGCAATCACGTTAATATTTAACCAAGAGTTCCTACATGAGCCTCCTGCTCCATCCTCTCAGGTCGCCTGCAGCAACTGGAAGCGTATCATGATAGTCCTGAGTGAAAGCCTGCTGAGGGAAGGTGTTCCTGAACGAGACCCGCTGGCCATCCCCAGAGGCCTGGTCCACAACAACAGCATGCACTTTACCTTCCACAAGTTCTGGAAACGTTATGGAAAGTTTGCAAAGCATCTCATGAAGGTCTGTTCCAACTCTTTTATTATGCACAATATGGTGATGATGGTGGTGATGATGGTGCAGCTCCATAAGTTGTTGGCGAATTTGATATTTTGCTATTGTGCAAAGATTTACGGCTGTTTTTCGGGCTGGGTGATTCTTGCTACTTGGGAATCGCCAAGAATCTTTTGCTTAGAATTGAGATCATGAATCTCTGTACAATATTACCATTCAGTTTCAGCGGATTGCACTTTGTTATGGGCACGAGAAATTAAACACCACCATCCACTGTCTGTGGGAAACCCAGATCCATGTTTGTGGGCACTGAGAGTTAACTCTGGCAGCTGAGATGAGTAGCCTTCATAAAAAGACGGTAGAAAAAGCAGAGATGTTAAGAGATTTAGGAGAAAGTATGTGATGTTAGCGAGGAATAGTTCTAAAACTATTAACAAGGACTGAAAGTCTCCAATTCTTTGAGAGTTTCCTTTCTTTCTCGTCTCCTTCTTTTTGCCATATTTATGTTTCCCTTCCTCTCTGTGTGATAATAATACTTCATTTGTTTTTGAAGGTGAAGCTGAAGAAGTACACCAAGTTTATCTTCGTGCGGGACCCATTCGTGCGTCTCATCTCTGCCTACCGGAACAAATTTGAGCTGCCTAACGAGGAGTTCTATCGGCACTTTGCACAGGTCATGCTCCGTCGCTATGCCAACCAGCCCACGCCTCCTGCCTCTGCGGACGAGGCCTTCAGCGAGGGCATCCATCCCTCCTTCTCCCACTTCATCCAGTACCTGCTGGACCCCCAGACGGAGAAGGAGATGCCCTTTAATGAGCACTGGCGGCAGGTGTACCGGCTGTGCCATCCGTGCCAGATTCAGTATGACTTTGTGGGTCACCTGGAGACGGCAGAGGACGACGCCCAGCATCTGCTGCGCCAGCTGCGTGTGGACAACGTGGTGGAGTTCCCCACCTCCAGAAGGAACATCACAGCCAGTACCTGGGAGGCTGATTGGTTCAGTACAGTGCCAGTAGAGGCCCGGAGAGAACTCTACAAGCTGTACGAGCCCGACTTCCGGCTATTTGGATACCGCAAACCGGACTCTGTCATCAACGAGTGACCCACGTCTCCACAACGTTGCTCACGTTGTGGAGACGTTGCTCACGTCACGAAATACAACCCACACAACAACGGCACCACCTCCCTTTGGTTCTGGTCTTTGCACACGTGTCCTTCAGTCCCGTCTCGCTCCATTCTGACTGTGTAAGGACCCTCACAGCCCGAAGGAAGCACACCCATGACCAGAACCCCCATGAATTCTTCTCCTTTTTAACCCGTACAGATGAAAAGAAGCACACAGAGTCCGACAGGTGAGACACGGCAAACCACTAGTGTCCTTGAGACTTTGCTCATTCAGTGTAGACCGGATCTTGGATCCCCAGGTGGTGACGGGATCAGCTGTGAGGATCACACAGGCTTTGAAGGGGGATTTTTGAGACCTTGTTGAAGTGATGTCACAGAGCCCCACTCCATGTGTGATGTCATAAGAAGGTTTGCGGTGAGCAGGAAATGTGTCTGATCAGGTAAAGGTGTTGTTGGAGAGTTTTGGGTGTAGTTGGACTAGAGTCTTAGCCGTCATTGATTTTGTTTCACAAAAGGGTTTCTGCTAAGAATAAAAGGGATTTTCACAAGTTCTCAACATCATCAATATGCAAATTAATAAGGAAGTCATGTGACGCCCAGTGGATCGCTTCAACAACCAACTCTTCTTCTCTGCTTCAATCGGTTTGACTTCAGTACATCCATTAAATCACGTCAAGAGGGACGGCGTCTGTTATTGTATCGTCAGTTTCAGAGCGTGAAACCTTCTGTGTCACGCTGTAGCCCAGAAGCTCCGGTGAGCGGCAGAAGCCGGATTTGTCTCAGCTTGTCTTTGACCCATCAAACTGGAGTGTCTACATTCTTCTTTTGTTCCAGCTGGACTCACACCAGTGAGCGGCTGCTTCTTCAAACGGCTTTAAAGGTTTTTCTGTTTTCCTGGTTGTCAGTTCTACTTGGATCTTCAGCGTAAGATCTTATTTATGCTTGATTACACAAACCGCTTCAGGTTACTGGACCCCCGTACAAACATTTGACGGGCGACTGTGTTTTGTAGCGGGTAGATGAGCATGTTTTCCAGAATGTGCAGTTCTGCCGGATCAGTCCAGGCGTTTGACGGTGCAATCATCGTGAGTACTGCTGTAACGGCGGTGGGAGATGAGGCCACGCCCAGCTGACACAGGACAGCCGATATAAAAACTGTGTTTGTTAAATCCCAACTTCTTGTGTTTCTTCTTCTTCTTCCCTGTCGGGTTCACCAAAGTGAATCACCCCGTTTACATCCGTAGGCCGGTGCCCTGCTGGCTAACGGTACCAGTGACAGTATTTTTAACCCGAGCCTCAACCCATGCAGTTTGGATTCCGTTGATCTGGTTTGGACTCGCTTGTTCCGTATATCGATTATAGTAGGAGTAGGTTTTCTGCCAGATGTTACCCTCCCCATTTACCCGGGATTTGGACCGGCACCACAAGTACAATGACCCGTGACCCGTTTGTGGCTGGGTTTGAAATTAGTGACAGACAGAGAGACAGACACGGACAGACAGAGACTCGGACAGACAGACAGACAGACACACGGAGACTCACACAGACAGACAGACACACGGAGACTCACACAGACAGACGGAGACACACAGACAGACAGAGACTCACACAGACAGATACGCAGACACACAGACAGACAGAGACTCACACAGACAGACACGCAGACAGACACGCAGACACACAGACACGCAGATACGCAGACACGCAGATACGCAGACACACAGACAGACAGACACACAGACAGACACACAGACAGACACACAGACAGACAGACACACAGACAGACACACAGACAGACACACAGACAGACACACACACAGACACACAGACAGACACACACACAGACACACACACAGACACACACAGACACACACACACACACACACACACACTCTCCACGTCCTCTTGGGTTTTCAAAGCCAGAAACTTCTTTCACCATGTCAGCGGTACCACAGAAGGTCCACATCACCACACATTCCAACAGAACCAGTAGCGACTGTCACATTCTAACTGTTAGAAGATGTTCTGTTTGATTTCTGTCGGGGTGGATGATGGTGCTGACTCGTCCAGGGTGCCCCCATAGGCTCCAGCCCACCAGCCCACCCCTCTGCCAGTGGTTGTTGGAGAAAACAGACTTTGAAGTTTTCGTTGTCGTCTAACTTTAACTTCAGCTCCTCCTGACGTTGCTTTGATGTCCCGTGTCAGCCGGTCCAAAGTATTTCTGAGTTTTCAGTGAAGTCTCTGGACGCCGGTCAGACCTTGAGGTGGAGGTGAAGGTGGAGTGACCTCCATGCGTCCTGAAGAGGAGCATGAAGATGAGACAGTGCCTTTGGTTGTGAGTTTACACTGCATAAAAAAAGTATTTTTGTAGAAGGACTTATTTTTACTGATGAGATGAAACGCTACAGCGAGTTATATTTGATATTCTGGGCCTCGTCCGTGTCATGTGTGATTATTGTTTCTGGAAAGAAGAGGAGAGGACAGCGTTTGGACTCTCCGGGTCCTGAGGCTGTGGATCATTGATCAGGATCTGCTGGTGGTTCTGAGCGGGATGTCACGGATTGACTCGTGTCGTTTTATTCTGCACGCTCACTCGCTCAGCGCCGCTTCACTTGTTTGAATTCTAAATCACATTTGACTGGTTTTCCGCGTGCTCTCTTGGATCTGCTGGAATTATTTAGCATGACTGGTTTGTTTTTCATCATCATCATCATCTCCTGCTCCCTTTCTCTCCCCATGTGACCTACAGGTACTTAGAGAGGAGCAGTTTTAATGTTAAATCAAACACGCCCTCCTTCTGAACGCTTTCATTTTCATCTCCACGTTTCTTCTTGTTTCTCATGTTTCCTGATGTTACCCATGATGCCGTACTCTCGTGTGTGGCAGTATTCTTTTGGAAAGGAGGACTATCTCTCTCGCCCTCTGAATGTTAGATTTTGATTAGTTTTGTGTTTTGTTGTTTCTTTTCTCTCGTGTGATCTGACACTTGAGTAGCATTTGTGCGTGTTGAAGCTGCTGTTGCCAAAATTCTTACATTTTGGTTTAATGCCATTTCAGAACATTTTTCACAGCCAAAAGAAGCTAAATGTTTTTTTGTGGTTCATGTTTTTGTTAAATATCGGGTCACAGAGAGGTGGCGGTCTCGCACCTTCTCTCATACATGGGGAAAAATGCAAAATCCTCAGTTTGATCAGTGTTGTGCATCGTTTGGTCTTTTTTACAAGAGAAATAAAGGTTGTGAGGCATGATGGGAAATTGACTGGTCTCTGTTTGAGTGTAATGGAACACCATTATATTCATTTTGGATAGTATTTCATTTATTTTAGTATTGACCAGCCATTTGAGCTGATGGTGAAAGAATTAATCCTGGTATTGTCTGACATCTACGTTATTTAAAAAAAATAAATAAAATGCAGTATCAATTACGGTAAAGTACCGGCAGCTTTGGTTGCCCGACAGACAAAAGGGTTAAAGACAATGACAGAAACAGATCTACTGTAAACATGGTTTTGGTATCATTTCATAAAATAATATTCTGAATTTATTTTAACCCCTGAAATCTGTTTTTCACAACATTTGTTTTGTGTAGATTTTAAGAAATGCTCTCACTAAATGTTTAAGGTTTCTGAAGCCCATCCCAGCTGTCATGGGGTCCAGTCTGAGACGATTTTTGAACGTTTCGAAATAAACAAACCTTCTCATCTACGGTCAACTCAGCGCCACCAGCTGCACATTTGATGACACGTTTGACGACTGAGGGAGGAAACCAGTTCCTGCAACTCAGAAGGGCGCAGAGTTCAGACCCGAATGCCTTCCTGTTGTGAGATCAAAGCACCAACCACTGTTCCACCACACCCACCCATCATGATCAACAGAAACAGCTGAATGTTTCGCTTATTGTATTTTTGGTTGTTTATCTGAAGTGGGATGTGAAAACATTTAGAGAACACTGCCTCCCAGTGGCGACTCTGCCGAACTACGTCGTATTTATGGCCAAAACATAAGTCGGTATTTTTAATAATAATAATTAGTAAAACCATACCAAACAGTAGAAGAGTGTTTTTTGTAATTTAAAAATAATTTAAAATTGAAAACTACCTTTGGATCCCAGTAACAGTTGTTTACTGCCCCCCAGTGGTTCCAAACAGGAACTACATCAAAGGTTTACATGTTGACACATAATGATTTTCATCTTTTCAAAATTCAATGCATTTAACATTTCTAATGCTTCAGTAACATCCCCTGTACTGAATTTGACCTGTTCTCACAACTAAATGGAATTTCCTGTTCCTAAATTTAAAAAAAAAAAAAAGAAAATTATTTATGACACAAGATTAAATTAAGAATTATTTAGTCTAGAATTTCAGTAGAAAATACTTAATTTGTGTCACCTTTTTTTATTTTTTAGTAGTAGTTGTCTTAAAATGCAGCAGGAATAAAATGTCTGAACCGTCCATCAATAGTTAACAATAATTAATTTACTGTTTTATAATTAAGTTTTTTTTATGGGTAAAACCATGACAAAAAAGATTTTTGAAAGAAATCTGAAGAATTATCAAATTGACTTTTCTCTTTTATCTCGGGGTAACTTAACAAAATTATTACAACTAGTAATCCAAAATTAAATTAAGTTGTTTTCAGTTTAACTTATTAATGCAAGTTGTAAATACTTTTTTCAACTGGGTGTTACCAGTTGAAGTAAACTTTTGAGTTCATCAAACAATTCTCTTTTTAGAGGAAACTATGAGGGGGATTTGTTTTCAAGTGAAGCAAAAATTTGCATAAAAGTCTTAAAGTAGAATGTTACAGCCTTCTGATTGTAAGGACAAAACTGAAATATTAGTGTCAGAAATGAACTCGGTGTGCTTCATTTGATCTATTTATAAATTAAATGTATTATCATTATTATTATTTCATTAACTCCTCCTGCCCCTTATACATAATCTGATATTTTTACTTTTACTAAATGGGTCTGGGTTCTCAGAAGTGAAGGTAAATAAAATAACTAGTAGCAAATTAAATCACTGGAGGAAAGTAAAAAAATAAAAAATGATCCCATTATTTTTTTGTATCACTAGTATTTGGTATTAGAATAATAAATAAGTATTTATGCTTTATGAATCAATGAAGGTATCTATTTGCATTAATGTTTATATTAACTAATTGAGACACAGTTGGCAGGAGTCTATTTTATCTTTCTTTATTTGTGACAGCGGGTCTGGGGCAGGTCCACTTCCTGTCCACAGACTCAGAACTGAACAGGGAGAGGCAGTCTTCAGTTTTTAACTCCACGTTTGGATAAAACTGCAGGTCTGATGCGACTCTCACTCGTGTCATCCTGAAACTTGAGATATTTTTCTCTCATCCCAGTTGTTCGTGTCTGAAGAACCTCCAGAGGAGGAGCAGAAGCCTGAACCACCTCAACGGGCTTCTGTAGACCTTTAGGAGCAGCGGTCCACTCTGATCCTCCTGACCTTATCTCCTTAGGTCAGGAGGATCCCCCCCATATCAAGGATGCTCATTTCAGCCGTTTGTATCCTTGACCTCATTCTGTCACTCTACTCGGACCTCCTGACCAGACATGAGGTCTGGAATGTAGATGGACCGGTAGATCCAGAGCTTCATGGTCAAACCGTCGTACGGTGGGGGTCCAGCTAACGAGGGACTGTTGTGTTCAGGTGCAACAGCTGAATGTGGGAAATGTCTGGTGACATTTGGGTTCTGAAACGTACCAGAATTGACTGTTGCGAAATGTAGAAATGGATGAAAGCCACTTGTCTGCTTTTCTCATGGCTAAATAATGTCAAATGTCTGTGAGGCGAACGGATGTTAGCGTTAAATGTCAAACCACACACTCTAATACACACCTTCACTCTATGAGCACGCCCTGCCAGGACCACCACTTCAACACGCAAAGCCTCACCTCAGGCTCACATGCCCACCCATCAGCCTCCCTCCACACCTACACAGGAAGTGTCAGGGTGACCCAGTTCTACCAGAGGTTTGATTCTGTCTGTTGGGTCTGCTGACAGATGTGCAGTGGAAATCTACAACAAACTGACCTCAATCGTTGACAGCCGGTCGAAGAGAAATAACAATCAGATGTGTGTGTCTGTAAAAAACAGCTGTTTACGATCGTTACGTTTATCGGATGCATTCAGCGCCGGGACAAAGTACTGGACCCACTTACTGGTTTCTTCTGTTTTCATAGGTTCATGTATACTCAATTTAACAATTGAGTAAAAAGAATGATCTGATACCAAAAGTATTTGCCCCCCCCTCAGAAACTAGATCCGGAAAAACCATCGGACTGCGTTAATAACTGGGTCCAGCTGGACTGGATCCATCCAGACCTGATCACCTTCCAAAAGGCTCCTTCAGAAGGTCAAAACGGATCCAAAAGAAACATCGGAGGAACTGCAGGCTCCTCCTCCTTGAATAAAAGTCAGTGTTCAAAAATGACATCACAGGAAAGTGGTGAGACAAAAGCAACTGCTGACCCAGAAGAACTTTCTGACTTTCTTTGATTTAGCCACAACACAACTTTTATGACCTTCAGAGCGTCTGGGGGAATCTTCTCTGGACCGATGAGTCAAAAGAAACTAATGTTCTGTTTCTCCAAAATAGAACATTAGTGTTATGGTTCTGGCATTTAGTTGACGTTTTACTTTATTTGAAGGATTTTGTGGACCTTGTTTCCTGATTTCTTTTGTTAGCTGTGGTTCTGACTTTGGATTCTTCGGGTCTCCTCTCTGATTGATGAAAGCCCCCACCTGCAGAAGAATGTCAGATCATCAGTCTGTGGGTTGACGCTCCAGCAGAAAGTCCATGATCCCATGCAGAAGAGTGGGTCCACCTCCGAATGGATCCAAAGGAATAAAAGTTCTTTGGCGGCCTGGTTAACAACTGGACCTGGACCCCGTTGAGATTCTGTGGCGGGTCCAGAGAAGATCAGATTGTGCTCAAAAGGCTCCAATGAGGCTGCATTAAAAGAGTTCTGCAAAGAAGAGTGGGTCAAAATTCCTCCACAGTGATTTTATTACCACGATTATCAACCAGCAAATCAGCTGATTTTTGACAGAAGAACTTCAACGAAACAAAAACACTTAAATCCTTAATTATTTTTATTAATGAACGGCTACAAAAAAAAAAGGGTTTTGTATTTTGAGAAGATAGTGTTATTAATTAGTAAAACCTAACTATTAATATGTAGCATGTTATTTTAAAGTCACCTATAAGGAGCCGGCGTGTCACAAACTGTTTAAATTCTCCTTATGGCTCATTTTTAGCTTCAATCCATTTAATAATGATAATGTCCATATAATACGTTTGAAAAAAACTTTATTAGCACAATTCTAATTTTTAATATAAATCGTAGAATCACTAATCCTGTAGGGAAATCTGCTTTTGGAAGTAAAAAAAAATTTGATTTCATTTTGAAAGAAGAAATGAAAACAAGAAAAACTGTTTTTTTTTACCATTAAACAATTTTGAATCTAATAGAAAAAACTTTAAATGAAGCATTTTCAGCATTTTCTGTTCTTACACCTGTAAGAAGAGATGATGTTTACATCTAAGGTCTAAAATATTTCTCATGAAAAACAATTTTATCATAAAAAAAAATTGGTATATAAACACATTTGACCCAAAAGTTGCAAATATGGGGAAGATTTTTCTCCGAAAAATAGCTTCATAAATAAATGAAACGCTTTTTAAAATGAATGAAGTAAGAATCTTATTTGTAAAACCTTCTGATCAATATACTAACAATAAAATAAATTCTATTAATCTTTCTTTTTCAAAGCAAAACCCTGAACACAGTTGATCAACCACAGGTAGAAAAAAAACAAAAACAACATTTACTGCAGGAGCCAAAAACCTTTTTTTTCCCTTTATTATTCAACAACATTCAACACAACAAATTGATTTACATGAAGTATTTTACAACTTTCTTAAAATCAGCAGTTAAGGCTCACTCTCTGATTCTTCATATATTATTCATCTTCCTCATCCCAGACTGCTTCCACAAATGTAGATTTTACATTAAAATGATCAAAGATAAATAATAACTGGAACATTTGACTCCGTTACTCATCGCCAACTCTGCTTTTACTAAACTTTGTAAACCCGTAACAGAGTTGACATTTTCCAGCATTATGTGCTACAACTCTGTGAGCTAACCTCAAACCAGAAACCACATGTTGTGTCGGAAAAAACCCAATTTCATGGATTTATGTCAGATTATTGTTTTTAGAGATTCAATAAATGATTCACTTCAGTATCAGGATCGCTTAACTGACAAATAATGAATGTATGTTGGTGCATCCTCAACATTTTCTACAAAAAATGAGAGCATGATATACCTCACTGACTCTCAGATGGTCCCCCCCACAGGAAGTGACATCACTGGTAAAAGGTCACATGATTCATCTGAGAGGATTTAGCAAATTTAGGTCGTTTTCTAACAGAGTTAACCAGAACATATCTGTTTTACATACATTATATACAGAAAATGTATATTATATGGAAATTATTAATAGAGTAAGCACAAAAAATGTAAATTAGACTGAATAGTTTCATGTTAATCAAGTTGAAAGTGTGAATAAGGAGCAGCAGAAAGCCAAAGATGTGTGAGGTGGGACGCTTTAAACTCCCAGGAATTGTGCCTTAAACATAGATAAAGTATTTTATTACTGAAAGTTTAACATAATAACTATTTTATTCCAATCTGATTCAATAAGGTTTAAAAAAAATAAGAATAAGGTGGTTTATCTGACAGACGTGAAATATACCCCCAATTCTCTCTCTCTCTCTCTCTCTATATATATATATATATATATCACATAAAGGAGGCAGCACTCCCAATTATGTATTCTGGAATTACTAAAATGACTATATGTGATGTGAAAGGAGCTGCTTGTTTTCGAATATTATCACTTTTCACAGAAGTTGTCTCGTAAATTGTTCAATAAGCGGAATGTAAGTTGTTTAACATACAATTAGCAAACATACTACAGCATTTAGCAGATAGATGAAGGATTGGTATTCTCTCTGAGGAAGAGGATTAGGGCCACTTATTTTTTGGGGGGGAATTCCGACCATATTCTCAGAATTCTGACTTCAATCCCATAATTGCAGCTTCCCTGCATTGGCTCCTGGCAAAATCTAGAATGGAATCCAAAATATTTCTGCTCACGTACAAAGCCCTTAACCGTCAGAACCAACGCATCTGAAGGAGCTCATAGTTCCATATTGTCCAATCAGAACTCTGCGCTCCCAGCATGCAGGGTTACTTAACTCTCTCTACATTTAAAAGTAGGCTTAAAACTTTCCTTTATGATAAAGTTTATAATTAATGCTGGCATAAGCTAGCTCTTAGCTATGCTGCTATAGGTTTAGACTGCTAGGGGATCTCCCATGATGCAATGAGCTTTCCTCTCTTCCTCTCTCACTGTCCCTCTTTATACATCCCACTCACTTTAATACATGTTAGTGGATTAATGTATGTCACCAGATTAATGCATGTTACTAATTTAACTTCTTCCCTGGAATCGTTTTGCTTTCTCACCCTGCAAGGTCACATGGTTGGTGGCGGGTTCTGCTGCTGTGGACCTACTTGATGTCTACTGATTACAAGATGATCGTGATGATGATTACAACAAAAATTTGTTGTAATCCCCCCCGCGAGAATAAAGTCAGAATTCTGAAATTAAAGGCAGAATTCTGGGAATAAAGTTAGAATTCCAAACAGAAAAAAATCCACATAGCCGTATGTGGCCTTAAATATCTTCCATTCTCTCGGGCTGATAGGCAGAAAATACATTTTAAAAATATGGATGAAAATGACTGAACTACATTTAAAAGCCAGAAGCATGACTTAAAGGATCAGAGTGGGAGGAACAACAGTCAGGCTGCTGTTCTCGGTACATGATATGTTAGTTCAGATGGACTTATTCCTGAATGTGGTCTGTAACTCCTTCAGGGTCAGGTATCCTGTTTTACCGGCCGGCACAGGCATGGAGACGGGTCGGCTCATGGCACCGGTCAAAGGCCAGGCTGTGTAGCTGCCAGCAGCTTCCATGGGATCGTCGTCTTGCTGACTCCCTGAGGATTCCTGGGTCAGAGTGGGAGCCGGAGGAGAGGAAGTGGAGCTCATCTGGAAAGGAGGATGATGAGGGAGAATAAGAAGAGGAGATGTTTCCTGGTTTTCTGAAAGCTCTTCCCTTTCTTTGACTGGAAATATTTCAGCTTTCTTGTCCTGTTCATCCTCCTGTCCGATACCGAACCCAGAGTCTGGACTCTGTGGCTCCTTCTTCAAGCTCTCATAGGTTGGAGCGAACGAGATGGAGGGCCAGAGGGAGAGATGAAGGTTGGGACTGTTGAGCTGATGGTGGAACTCGTCTTGATAGGTGAAATAGGTGTGACTGGGGTCGGTTTGAGCCGAGCTCCCGGAGGAGCTGGACAAGAAGTAGCCCATGTTGGAAAAAAAGGATGAGGAAGAGCAGTGGTCAACGAAGCCGCTGGTGCCGGAGCTTCCTGAGGGGCGGGTCTTGAAGTGAGTCAGCGCAGTAGTTGAGTTGGAGGAAGAGGATGTTGGTGTCGCCACATCGGCTCTTTCACACAACTCAACCAGAGAGAAGTGGTCCGTAGGTTGGACGGTGAAGAAGGTTTCAGGGTCTGACAGGGGATTCAGCCACATCTAGGAGGAAGAGAGACACGACTTATGTGATACATATTTGTTGGTCATAAATGTCCTGACTGTTAGTGTGAGAGAGAGAGAGAGAGAGAGAGAGAGAGAGAGAGTTTTTGTCTCTGGTTATGTGAGTACTATGAGTTCATTTTCTGTGGTTTTAGTGGTTATTCAGGGTGAGTGACAGGCAAAGGTGCTACATCTTAAGAAAACACATGAAAATACACAAAACAGAAGAAATATTAAGAAGAAACCTTCATCAACGTGACGAAAAGTACAGAATTTAAAAAACACGGCAAAAATGCTGCAACGCAACAGTGAAAAATGTGCGTAAGGGGTGCATCACTTCTAAGTGTCCCCTGGAAACATTTCTGTTGTGTTGTGGCTTTTGAAGCGAAGTTCCCGATTGCTGCACGCCTTGTTAAATCCATGATCCATTGTTTTGTCTATCTGCTCGTTGCGACACGTTAGCCTCTGTGTGCCACCGTAGTTATTAGCGGTGAGGATGGCGTGATTAAGCTGGACCTGAACTACAGATTGAAAAAGAAAAGGAGGTCCTGCTACAGCTGACTGAACTCCAGCGCCTTCAGTCTTCAGCCATGTTGCTTCTTTGAAGGCTTGTTGCCAAATGACACACCTGCTGCTTCTAACATGGGGTCTCTACTGGAGACCTTGGAGATAATCCCCAAACCCCCTAGGACAATATAGATCTTCACAGTCTACAGAAGACTGTCAGCTGACTCTTCCCACCAAATTCGGTGCATATGAATCAATTCAAGCAGATCTATCTTGTTTATGTCATATTTTACTCTAATAGTTTATATTTTACTTCAGCTTTATTTAAATGAGAAATACAGTTTTTCATTCCTAACTTCACATTTAATTTGAGGAGTTCATCAGGGGGATTGCTCGAACACAGCAGGGGATTGGGGGCCTTTCAGGGATATACCGTGGCTGTCGGGACTACGGCGTAGGTCTAGTTCTAGGGGGTCATGGATATGACATCACGGCTTCTGTTACCGCTGTACAGATGTTCCAAGTGCAATCACATTAAATTATTCTAAATGGATATATGTTAAATATACAGTATATATATAAAGAGTTTTTAGTGGAATTCGTGCGGCACACGTTAAAATGTTCTATGTAGTAGGATGCATGTGTAAGAATTATTTTTACTTTTAGATTGCCTCCGTGGACAGAGTGGAGAGTGTCGAAATACTTTGAAGGGTTCGGTACTGGCTTCTCTTTGTGTGCTCTGAAAAACAAACAAAAGGGAATTATTAGAAATCACAAATAAACACACACACACACGCACACACACAGAAATGTCCTCATTTCCCAAAATGACCTCACAAAGTTGATTAAAGACTTTGTTGGTACTCACTATGTAATACGTACAAGAACACACACACACGCACACACACACATAGAAATGACCTCACAATGTTGATTAAAGACTTTGTTGGTACTCACTATGTAATACGTACAAGAACACACACACACACGCACACACACACACATAGAAATGACCTCACAATGTTGATTAAAGACTTTGTTGGTACTCACTATGTAATACGTACAAGAACACTCACACACGCACACACACACACATAGAAATGACCTCACTATGTTGATTAAAGACTTTTGTCAGTACTCACTCCTTGCTGATGCGCCTGCCGTAAAGAACCAGCATCATAATGACCAGAACACCAAAGCTGAGCATCACCACCCCAATGAACAGGGATGTCTGATCCAAGAGCCATTCTGGAAAAAGGGACATACACACAAAAATAAAATGGTCCCCAAATGTCTTTTATGTTCTCACTGGTCCGGTGTTGATGACCTTTCATTTGTTTTAATGTCACTGACCCACAGCTTTCTCACCAGAAGCCCACCAGAGTCTGCCGTGTAGACTTGGATCATTCTCAGAACGCATTTGTTTCCATTGCGGTGAGATTGATAGAAAGTGCTTGAGTGTGGTTTTAGCTCTTACCTGGACTGTTTGAGTTCTCCACCGTGTCTGTAAGTTCTAACCAGGATGTGGTTGGACTCCAGTCGCTCCACTGGCTGTGTGGCCAGTTAGTCGGGTAGACCCTCACCCTGACCTGGCAGTTCCCCTTCAGTTTCCAGGAAGATATGCTCTGCTTTAATTCTCGTGTGAACAGACTGTCGGCCTCCTGAAAAAAACCATGACATTTTGCAAGAATATTAAAATGAGCAGATATACAACCAGAGTTGGAAAAGTATTTTGATGTGTTTGTCATATGAGAGAACCTACGCCGGTTTATTTAATGACAAAAGCATCTAACATTAAAACCAAACTTAATTCTGACACCCCGCGTGGAAGAAATGTGAGCGGCGGGGAACAAGCCCTCGTTCTGGTGATTTCAGTCCACCTCACCTGCTGGACCCTACTAGGCGGGCCACAGACGGTGTCCAGTTCTGGAGTGAGAGGGATGGGGTGCTCTGAAGCTCCAAAGGAGGCTGATTCAAATTGAATACCATGAGCGGCCCGCCAGAACTTACAGTTACCTCTGAACGATTCCTGAGTCTTCAAACCTGCTTTGATGAAGTAATGAATAATAACAAGAATGTATCCACCATTTGTCAAAACAGTTTTCACAAAGTAACTTAAGAAGGAAAAATCCCTGTCCAGAGCCAGGGTCTGCTTTTTCCACCCAGGCTGCTGTACAAACATGGCAGCAGTTACCGCGGCGTAAAGTTTCTTGCAGAACTGTCCAATCAGTTACGAGTCATTGTCAAACATCCCCAAAGGTGTCGTATCTCACAATGGTGAAGAAAAGGTTATGACATCACGTCCTGAGGCCATGACGTAACATCACCAAAATTGAATTGAGCTGAATCATAAGGTAAAACTCTCAATTTACGGGTCCATTTACGCACCAACCCTCACCTATAGCCATGAGCTCTAGGTGGTGACCGAAAGAATGAGCTCAAGGATTCAAGCTACTGAAATGAGTCTCCTTCCTAGAGGTGATTGGGCTCAACCTCAGAGGTGAGGTGAGGAGCTCAGACAGCCATAGAGAGCTCTGAGTAGAGCAGCGGCGCCGCTCCTTCACACCAAAAGAAACCAGTTGAGGTGGTTCAGGCATCTGATCAGGACGCCTCCGTCTGGATGTTTTTTTTCTAAGCATGTCCAGCTGGGAGGAGACCCCGATGTAGAACCAGAACTCTCTGGGAGGCTATATATATCATCTGGCCTGGCCCTCTGGATCCCTTATCTTGGAATGATAACGGATTAGTGCTTATCCTAGCATGATAACACCGAGCTACGATGGGGATCATTGTATCTGCTGAGTCAGCATCTTAGCTGTTTCATATATGAGCCTCTACTTTCATCATTTGGCTCAGAAGTCTATTGAAGATGTGATGGAATTTTACCTTTTTTCCCACAAATGTTCCACTCATGCATGTGTGAACTCACCCCCCACGTCTGTTTTTCCTGTTTGATCTGAAGGTGGAAGTCAAAGGAGGTAATGAAGATGGAGATAGGAGCGCCGGCACTCCATGATATGAGGGTCTGGTTGATGGTGGCGTTGACCTGAGGAACGCCTGGAGGATTCATTTTGACTGTAGAAACACACACAGGACGTTGAAACAGATAAAGTAAAGCATTGAGTGAAGTCGGTTCTGATGTTTTATAGTAACAGGTCAATGAGGAGGTCACTCACCGTGATTGGAGAGATTGTAGTTTGTGATGTTTTTCACCAAAGTGCCGTTACACTCCAGGCTGATATAGGGCAGGCCTTTGTAACGATTGAATTCCTGGCAGGATCCATAAAGTAAGGAATTAAACAGTGCAAGTCAAAAATGATTCGTGGCGTTTAGTATGGATTGAGACTATGGACATTTATGTCCCTGAAAAGTCATCGCCGTGTCCACTGATTCTCCAACCTTCGTGTTAACGCCATAACTCAAAAACTGTTTTATGGATCGTTTTCAAAATTGACATCCACATAGACTTCAGTGTGAAGAAGAACTTTATCTATTTTGTGAAAGCTCAGTGGGTTATTCCAAACACTAGGGGTAGCTTTATCTCCAGAAGCTTTTGGCCAATAATGTCCTAATTGTTTTACAATTTAGTCCAACATTTGTTCATATGAATCAGCCTGAGGAGATCTGTCTCCTAAATATAATATTTTACTGTACTAGCTCATATTTTACTCACTAGGGAGATCTGTTTGAGCAAACAACAACAGTTTTTTTTCTTTATTTCATGGTGATCTAAGAATTGAATAATGCAACAGATATAAGACGGAGAAATCCAGGAAACAAACAAATGTTCTTAAAAAACATAAAATCTGCGTGTTAGTAGCTCACTTTATTCTCAAAGACAAAACTGCAGCCTGGAGGAGAATCTCCTCGTTGTTCCACTTTGCAGGTTCGTCTGAGTAAAAACAGGGCAAAAATAATCCAATAATAATAATAATAATCTTTTTTTTTCTCCATCCAAACAGATGAAGAAGAAATGAGAATGAAATGAATCCGGTCTTACATCATATATTTCACAACTCTCTTGTAGTTCCTACGGATGGAGTTCTCCTTCACACCGGTGACCCAGCAGTCGACACCAGTAGCCGGCGGGGGGCCGCTCCAGGAACAGCTGACGTTCCTGACAAAGTCGTTCACACAGGAGATACCTGCAGGGGAAAGACAGAAAGAGGGATATTCAAGATGGAGGCCATGTTTATCAGCTGATACACCTGAGTGGTAGTCCCAAGGTGAAACAGCAAGCTTTGAGGCATTGATGGATTTTTATTTTTGCTTATAATGTTTATTTGTTGAATGTTCATCCATAAATATAGGATACGACTGAAATAAGACGTCTATCACAGCAAGACACAGACTGAAAACTCACCAGGAAAGAAAAGGAAAAGAAGAAAGCTCTTGGAAACAACTAAGCCGTAGCTGTCGTCCCAAACAGCATGGGTATATCCCTGAAAAGGCCCTAATCCCCTGCATTGTCCCCCCTGATTGAACTTTTCAAATTAAATGGGATATATACACGTTAGCGATCCTTCAGTCGATTCATTAGCACCAAATCGGGACTAAATCGGACCCACAGTTGAGAAAATGTGGCTTGAAAACTTTTCAAGATAAAGGCGAAAGTATACAACTTATTTTTCCCAAAATCATTCCAGTTCTTCCTCACGCTAAAGTCTGTGGGGTTACAGAATTTGTAATTGATACATGAAATAGTTCTTGAGTAATCGCGTTAACACGAAGGATCTGTGGCGCCGATGACTAGTCCAATAACAATCTGAACTTTTCAGGCATTTGATAATGAAAGTTAAAATGAAAGATTGAATCTGACTTTAAATCGTTTGAGCTCAGTGGACCGCGACACGGAGGCTGTTGAGGTTAGGGACCCACTTAAACGTACCTTGTAAGTCTCGGTTAGAGCGGGCCGCATCCGCGGAAACCAGAACCAGGAGGAACTTCAAGAACCACAGGGACTCCATGGCCAGGACCATCTAGCTGCAGACACAGAGGATGTAAACAAACTATATGAAAAACAAATGAAAAACAGCTTCTTCTCTCACTGATGTCAACAGGTGCCTGAGTCTCTGTCAATGAGGTCTGGACCTGCTGTTTTTGGAAAGAGCAGGTCCAAACCTGACTACTTTTGGTAACTTTGATGCTGTAAAAAGGGACTTATACATTAGAATGAAGCATTAGCGTTATATATATTAACATATTCAATGTAAAGCTATGAAATGGGGAAATACAAATGAAAATGGCAAAACCAAAAAAACAAAAAACCCCAAACATTTACTGCTCCTCCAACTGAGTTAAAGTGGTGATGAGGATGATCTTTCTTCCTCTGATCAGAAGCGATTCTTTTCTCTTCTCATCTCTGAAGTCTGCGTGTAACGCCATCAGTCGGGCTCAGAGTTCCATAATGAGTAAAATAAACATGACCTGACGGCGGAAACAAGTGAAGCGTGACTGAGAGCATAAGCAGCTTGTGCTGAAGCACGAAAACAAAATGAGTTTGTTGATTTAGACTGGAGTGGATGAAATCACCGCCTGAAGTTTTTCCTCTGAGTCACACACCATTATGACTATAACCAACGGTGAGGTGAAGCTACACAATGTCGTCCGCGGTGAAACAGACACAAGAGCTAATGTGTAGAAAAAGATTCGACCTTTGATAAACGATCAGTAAAGGACCGATGGATTACCTGAAGCGCCTCGGTCAGTCGAGGCAGCAGGAAGAACCTGAGAGGAAACACATCCTCTCTGCTGGACGGACACCTTTAGAAGGTTTCCTCTCCTTCTGCATCATCCTGTCACCCTCTCTGTCTGCTCACCTCTCTCTCTCTACTCTCTCTCTACTCATCACTCTGTCTCTACACCCTCATCCCCCCATCTCTCTCTCTCTGTCAACTCACCTTTCTCTCTCTCTCTCGCTCTCTCTTTACCCATCCCTCTGTCTCTACACTCTCATCCCCCATCTCTTTCTCTCTGTCAACTCACCTTTCTCTCTCTCTCTCTTTACTCATCCCTCTGTCTCTCTCTCACCCCCTCTCTCTCTACTCATCCCTGTCTCTACACTCTTATCCCCCCATCTCTCTCTCTCTCTTTACTCATCCCTGTCTCTCTCTCACCCCCTCTCTCTCTACTCATCCCTTCGTCTCTTCACTCTCGCCACACTCTCTCGTCTTTGAAGTGCTCAGTGACATTTTCCACTGGTGACCACAGCTGTGTCTGGGGCCTACAGGAAGCCTCCTGAGGCCGTGTGATAGTCAGAAAGAGGACGAGGCCAGGTGAGAGGGGTCGGGGGGTTGATGGGGGGCCCGCAGGAGCTACCTGGACCTCAGCGCAGCTTTTAAAGGTATACGCACAGAACAGAAGAACTACAAAGCACGCCACATCCGCTTTCAATAACAACATGAAGTGGGTTGTATCGAGAGAATCTTGCATCTCGTCCTATGAAGTGGTTTGTACAAATGAAACTTAAAAAGGAGATTTTAAAATGAAGAGGTTTTAAGTTACCTAATTTAGAACTATGGGGATATTTATGATGCAAAACAAACACACACACACACACACACACACACACACACACACACACACAAACACGTTACAAACAAACAACCACAACCACAGACACATACTGTATATATTTATATACATTATGTTTGTGTGTGTAAATGAGTATGTGTGTGTGTGTATACATGTATATATATATATATATACATATAATTAATTTAGATACATACTGTATATATATTTATATAGTGGTGTTCTCCGGTGAACATCAGTCCAGCTGCATGGTGCTGGACTCAGACCACAGGAGCGGCTAGAAGACGTTAGGCCTTCATGGAGTCTGGTTCTGACAGCTGCTGACCTGCTGCTGCTTGCTAGAGAAAAATCCGTCAGGAAGGACAGGGAGGGAGAAATAGTCTGTGGTCATGGATGGATGGACGGATGGATGGACGGATGGATGGATGGATGGATGGATGGATGGATGGATGGACGGATGGATGGATGGATGGACGGATGGATGGATGGATGGATGGATGGATAGATGGATGGATGGATGGATGGATGGATGGATGTATGGATAGATGGACGGATGGATGGATGGATGGATGGATGGATGGATGGATGGAAGTCTTTTCTATATTCTGCTCTTCACTTTCTTCATGGCAGGAGATGATTAACCCTGAAGACGATGCTGAGTCCTCAAATCTAGATTATTTGTGCACAGTCCCTCGTCCTGGACAACATAGAAAGCTTTGCCGCACGTGTGCACAGCAAAACAGAGTCTATGTTCACCGAACCGGGGTTAGTCAGCCATCAGAATGTGTGAGCAGTAAATATGCTGCAGCAAACTGAGCGAGTCGGATCAGTTTGTTCAACCTCAGGCTCGTCTCAGTTCAATGAGGGGCCATTGTGCAACACTCATCCCCGCTGTGCACAGACCTACAAACCACAAAGCATTCACACAAACAGCAACTGTTGCAACACAGTCGGCTTGAACTCAGCAGGTTTAGGTGCCTGAGTGGGTTCAGGCCTGCAGTAGGCCAGAGGATGATCTGACGCACACCCACCGGTTCCTGCCGTTACTCAGGTGTCAGCAGCAGCCAGCAGTGGCAGCAGCGGAGACAAGGGCAGGGTGGGGTGAAGCGTGCAGAGGTGGTGCAGGAGGAAGACGAGTGTACGGTTTCAACCGAAAGGTCAAAGTCCGCCGTGCCTGAGGCAGGAAACTGTTGAAAAGACCAGAGAGGAGTACTCGTCTATGTCGTATGACCCAGAAGACAAAAGGGGGTTGAAGGTGATGAAGGGCTGACAGGAGTAACAAGGAGGGGCAAACATGCGGTAAAACTTATTCTGCATGAAGAAAGAAAAACATAAGGCAAAGTTTTAGTAAGGCACCATAGCTGCCTCAGGCAGGGATTAAAAAGACATCTTTGAGAGACTCTGAGAAGTTCTCTCTCTTTGTGTTAGTTGACTCATCTGAAGGAGGAGCTGAAAGATTAAATGTGTGTGATTCCTGTAGGTAAGGGTGGGACCTGACGACTCTCGATATCCTGTGGTGCAGCAGGCGGCAGGTTCAGCCGTTAGAATCATCCACCCATGAAGCATTTCTGTGAGGCGTTAAAATCTCATTGTTGATAACAGCGGCTGACAGAATGCTAACATTTAGCATGATGACCGATTTAGTTCAGCATGTTAGCATGCCTTTCATGTCATAAACATGGAACTCAGTCACAGTTTGGGTTGATGGGGATGTTGTGGCTGTAAAATCAGGCCTACGGCCAAGGGAATTAAATGGTAAATGGTAAAATGATAAATACAATGTAAATCTCCTCCAGTTGATTCAAATATACCAAATTTGGACCAAAATCGGACTAATGATGGCTGAAAACGTTTGGATATTTTCCCAGAGTCACTCCAGTTCTTCCTCACACTAAAGTCTATGTGTCTAGGCAATTTGAAAACGATCCATGAAATAGTTTTTGAGTTATGCATTAACATGAAGAATCGCCGGCGGCGATGACGATTCCATCTTGCCCAGACTTTAGGGGGATATAATAAAGTTTAACTTTTTAATGTCCCTAAAAATATGTACATTATATTTGCCATGACTATTGGTTTTCTCCGCTAACCTGAGGCTAGCAAAGGCTTGAATAAATCAGACAATGTAGATTTAATAAACTAACCAAAGAACTACAACCCATGAAGCTATCCCTCCTCTTCACGGGTCAGAACCATCTCAGTCTGTCCTCTCTGACTTTATCTCCAGGACGTCTAACCTGGACTGTTCCTCTGATGTCCTCCTTTCTAATCCTGTCCCTCCTCCTCACTCCCAGAGAACATCTGAACATCTCCAGCTCTGCCTCCTGTCTTCTGGTCAGAACCTCCGTATCTAAACCGTCCAGCAGAGCTGCTCTCACCTCCATCTTGGAAGCCTTTCCCTTCACTCCTACTGCTGCTCTTCTGTCACAGATAACTCCTCACACTCTTCACCACCCACTCCGCCCTGCATACACTCGCTTCTTCACCTCTTGTCCACACAACCGTTTTTGCGAACAGTTGACCCCAACTCCTTAAACTCCTGCACCTTCTCCTCTACTCCTTCATCCTTACCGTTCCTCCTGCCTCCCTTTCATTCACACACATGTATTCTGTCTCGCTGCCACTGACCTTCATTCCTCTTCTCTTCAGCACATACCTCCACCTCTCCAGGTTCTCCTCCACCTGCTCCCTGCACTCTCTACAGATCACAAGGCCATCCATCAACATCATAGTCCATGGAGACTCCTGTCTGACATCATCTGTGAGCCTGTCCATCACCACAGCAAACAAGAAGGGGCTTAGAGGCGACCCCTGATGCAGTCCCTCCTCTACTCTAAACCCATTCGTCGAAACTAATAATAAAATAATAATACATTTAATTTATAACGCACTTTACATTTGGATCTAATCTCAAAGTGCTACAAAGGAAAAGCAGATAAAAGCATCAATAAAAAATAAAATAACTATATAAAAACATCAAAAAGCAGCAAAGTTAATTAAAGTTATAGGTTCTGCTAAAAAGGAAAGTGTTAAGTCCTTAAGTCCTAGTGGCACTACTGCACGTCTCACTGCTGCCAAGCTGCTCTTAGAACGTTGAGCATGAACAAGGCCATATCTTTCAGTACCATTAGACATAATTTGATCATTCTTTTAAAATGATAAGAGATAATATCAGCTTCAGATTCAAACACCTCAAATAGATGAGCTTTAACAAGAAGTGTGACGGAGAATCTTAGCTGGTGTTTGTATCTAAGGTGAGCTGTCGGGACCTTTCATGAAACCAGTCCCCTCAACCTCCTTCCACTGTGTCGTAAAAAAAACAAACAGAGCCTTTCTGCAGATACTCCCTCTGGTTTTAAAGCGGCAGCAGTTAGTGACAAACAGCATGTTTCAGAGGTTTCAGTGGAAACCACTCCATTCTGCTGTCTTTACTCATCTTCACACCTCTGCTACCGGGGTTTTTTTTAGTTCCTTTGATTTTCGCTGGAGTGGGGATTGTCTGCAACTTTTTTATAGACAGTACTCAATGAGACCAGAAAGCATCCAGGTGAATGAGTCAAATAATTCAAGTGTATTCCTGTTGATGTACACTCGATATTGCTGCTATCGGTTCACTTACTACCAAATAAACCAAAGCGAAATCATGGATATCTTTTATCTAACCGGTAATCTTTTTAGTGGTATTTTATCTCCGACCCTAATCTTGGATGGTTATTGTTAAGCAGCAGCGTCACACTAACTCGAGCGTTTTCACACTAACCAAAGGTGTGAATCACACTGGCGTCCTGCATCTTGCGGTCTCAAGGTAGATAGCAGGAAGTCATTGTGCTGAGCACCTTTTTAATCATTTTCTGTCAGTTTCTTGTTGAGCTTCTGATTAATTGTTTCTCAAACCACATTGGAACAAACAGACCAGAACAATCGGGGGGGGGAGCAGAAAAGGAGTAGAGGTTAGAATTTCATGTTGAGCCGTCACCGGGTTCCCGATCCCAACTATGTAAACGCGGCCCTTTGACCTCCTGTAAATCTCACTTCCTGAAAAAGGACACCACAGGATCATTTTGACATTATTCAAGGCATATTTGTCACTTGAGGTTTACTTCCTGTTGCCAGTAGGTGATGCTGTGACTGTAAGGGAATATTGTCACATGGGTGTCTTCAGAGTGGGAATCTTATCAAAATTGAGAAGTTTGGGGCAGATTGTAAAGTGGAAAATGGAGATTTGAGACAAATAAATGGTCAGATTCAAGCTGCTTTAGAAGTTATGGAAATAAAAGATCGATCTTGAGATTTGAAATGTTCTTCAACAAATTTCATGTTCATCGGGTCGAATCTCTGGGATGGGTTGCTTCAAGTACATCACTGAGAAATTGCAACAAAAGCAAACCAAAAAAATCCTTAAAATTGCAAAATGGGCGACTTCTTGTCATGGCTTAAAAATTCCTTAACATAAAAACAAAATTTTAAATAGGTCACAAGACTTGGTACCTCCTGGGGCTAAATGGGCATTTTGATCTCCGTATTTTGTTTTTTTAATGGCATTGCAGCTCACATCGGGTTATTTTCAGTCCATCGTAGATTTCTTAACGCTCTAGTAACGTCAGAAGTGTGGAGATTCAGAGGATGTGACATCCTGCTCGGACACAGACACCCAAACATCAAAGTTTGGTTCTAGTCAGAATTGGAGAGATTTGTACACTTACTCATTTTTCCTGCTTCAAAACAAGAAATGTTTACTTGCTGCTTCAACCTACAGACAGATGCATTCAGGGGAAGTATTATGTTCGGTGGTTATAGTGTTATGGCTGATGAGTGTATGGGAACATTGATGCTGCGGGTCCTGAAATACAGGTGGGTTGGGACAAAGACAGCGGGCCGAGCTGTGTGGATAGGAAAGGGCTGATCCAGGATCAGCAGCACAGACACTCAGGAAATCATTGCAACAACAATAACGTGTCGTTAGCACCTCACTGCAAAAAATAAAGTAGAAAACAATGTGGGTTTCTCACCTGGGTGTTTTTTCACTCACTGAATTTGTGGCCTTTCGAGCTCACGCCAAGATAACGGGCCGTAAAGAAAAGGTGTGACTTTTATCTTCAGAAGATCATGCAGAAGACGCAGCAGCACATTACATCACATCTCACCTCTGGACAAGACAGGAGAAAAACCTTTCACATTCTACGACAAATGATTAGAAAAAGAGACAGGTGTGAAAACATTCATGCAAACTTTTCACAATAATATTTCAATGAGCAGCAGGAGGGTTTCATAACGAAAAAAAAGAAGAAGAAGAGATCAAAGCAAACTCTCATGTTTGCTTTGAGAGTGATGAGGAGTAGAGGAGTTCCACTGTCGTCGTGGATTTAGAGAAAGTGAACGACAGTATGTTACAGGCATGTTGGAGTGATACAGGATTTGTCTGACAGCGCTGAGGTGTGCAGTAGGAGTGATTGATGGGTTCAAGGCACAGGTGGGACTGCACCAAGGATTTCTCTGTGCCCCTTCTTGTTTGCTATGGTGATGGACAGGCTGACAGATGAGGCCAGGCAGGAGTCTCCATGGACTATGATGTTGGTGGAGGACATTGTGATCTGTAATGAGATCAGGGAGCAGGTGGAGGAAATCCTGGAGAGGCGGAGGTATGAGCTGGAGAGAAGAGGAATGAAGGCCATCCACAGCGAGACACAATTCATGTGTGTGAATGAAAGGGAGGCATGAAGAACGGTAAGGATGAAGGAGTAGAAAAGGTGCAAGAGTTCAAGTACTTGGGGTCAACAGGGAGTGTGGAGAGGAGGTGAAGAAGTGAGTGCAGGCAGGGTGGAGAAGAGTTTGAGGAGTTATCTGTGACAGGAGACGAGCAGTAGGAATGAAGGGAAAGGTTTCCAAGATGGAGGTATGAGCAGCTCTGCTGGACGGTTTAGAGACGGAGGTTCTGACCAGAGGACGGGAGGCAGAGCTGAAGATGTTCAGATGTTCTCTGGGAGTGAGGAGGAGGGACAGGATTAGAATGGAGGACATCAGAGGGACAGTCCAGGTTAGACCTCTTGGAGACGAAGTCAGAGAGGACAGACTGAGATGGTTCTGACCCATAAGGAGAGATAGTGGATCTACTCGTGGAAGGATGCTGGAGATGGAGCTGTCAGACAGGAGGACCAATGAGGAGGTTTCTGGATGTGGTGAGAGAGGACATGCAGTTGGTTGGCGTGACGGACGGAGATGCAGAGGACAGATGATGGAAACGGGTGATCCGCTGTGGCGACTTCTAAAGAGATAAAGATTTTCTACCAAAGGTCTCACAGAAAACGGTTTCACTGACAACTGAGTGCATCAAAAACATTCTGAGGAGCAGGATGGAATTCTTTCATTCTGTTCTGTTAATCCTGTTTCAGAGGCTTCTCACACTGCAGCACAGAACAGATACGCCAGGTCCAGTTTACAATATGAAGATAAACCAATATATTATTAATATAAATCAATGCAATAATTCTGAGTAATTTCCATAAAGACACACGACACCATTCTCTTCTTTGATGTCATAATGGACTAATAAAAACAATGTCTGCGATGAGAATGTGAGATAAATGTGAAGAACCTTCATGGAGTACGACAAACATTTGTCTATATAAAATAAAAACCAGCCTGACATAATGTACTGCCTACAGGCTGGGGTTGGGTGTCTTTGGGAGGCGTGGCTAAACCGGTCTACCATATTATTATGACACAAACTCCAGCTAAGAGGAAAGGAAAAACAACAACTTTTTGGTTCTTTTATTCAACTTTATTTCACAAGTTTATGCCATTTATTGTGTTTTTGTTATAATACCACACACAAATGTCAGCTGGCTAAAACAATATAAAACATAACTTCCACAGTATTCCATATTTATATTATGTACATGCACTCATATATTCAGAGGCAAAAAAAAAACGTCTCAGGCCGTCTCTTTCCTGTCTGCCGTCCTCGCTGGCCCGTCCAATGAGGATCTTTCAGGATCCGACAGCGTTTACATTTACACAGGTTTGCTTTTGTTTTATGAGGATTTCTTAGTGATCGCTAGCCAAAACGAACACACGGCAACACTTCTCGTTACTTCTACTTTGAAACTCCATCTCGTACCATGAAATGGGTGACAGGCTGGTGTTGAGTGGGCATGAAACTCATCGCTGTCACCGAGGACTATTTTCACTCCCCATCAGACTCAAAATAAGTGAGCTCATCTCAGCTCCGCTGCAATAGAGGGCGATTCAAAGCCCATGTGTGCTGAACACTTCCTCCTCTGTGGCGGACAGAACGGCGCTTCTTACGTGACGGCCACAATTTTAGCAATTTATTAACAAGGTCGTTAACTTGACTTTGATGAATTAACTGTATTCTTTTGGTGCTTTAGTGGAAAATCAGATGTCACAGAATGTGAGAGGAACGAAAGAAGCGATCAGGAGCACAATGGCAGGATTGGCTTCCATTATGTGCCTGAAAGCTTCTTCCCGGGTCATGACCAGTTCCATGAAGCACCAGCTCTTGATTGAAACTGGAGGGTGTTGAAGAAGATAATCCCTTCCACCACTGAGGGAACATGACGTAGGGAGGGGTTTGGACATGAGATCTTATGCTGCAGCTCTGATTAAACATCAGAATGACTGACAATATGAGTGGAGGCGGCCGTGAGCTCAGGATCACGCCAGAGTTACACTGAGCAAAGGTCGTGATGACGGCAGAGCACTAGGATCGCCAGCTATGCAGAAATGCATACATGTTTCTTGAAGAAATTATGATTTAGTGAACTTTTGTTGTTTATGAAAGAGGAAAAACAGGCTAACCTGTCGATGGCGTAGTGGCATGATAATACTCAAAATTGGATTTTTGTTGGAGTGGTCCTTCAGGTTCTGCCTGCCTTGAATTTGTAACCTCCATCAGCCCAGGCGGCTCAGGTGGGATAGAAGCCAGCTCTCCTCTCTATGTGGGGGCAAACTTCTTGGCCTGTGCCCTTACCCGCTTCTCATAGTCCATCCTGTTCTGACTGGAACAAAAGAGACATTTCATGAAGCTGGTTGGACATTATTTTGACGTTACATCAGTGTATAAAGTACAGGAACAAGGATCATCTGTTGGACTTACACTTTGTCTGGGACATGACTTTAATTAGAAGAACAGTTCTGTCATGAAAACTAAAGAGCTTTGAACAAAATGGAATCCGGCCGACAGGAAGTCACTCACCAGTAAATTGTGTAAGCCTCTGCTTGTGCTGGGTCCTGAATGTTGGGTTCATTCAGCAGCTCCTGGATGCCCAACAGAATCTGCAAACAGTCAGCAATCCTCCAGGTCAGATCTCAGACAGTATGATGGTGACACTGGTCCATTTAACCCTTTCATGTCCTGCTCAACTCTATGGTTGTTTACAATCCGACCCAGTGGCAGCAAATACATGCCAAAGATTAAGGCACCAAGGACAGAGCCCTGGGCGACACCACATGTCAAAGTTGGCACCACTCCTAATAATAATAATAATACATTTAACTTATAACTCACTTTACATTTGGATCAAATCTCAAAGTGCTAAATTAACCATGGCTGTTTAGAAAGTCCTATTTGCTAAGGGTTAAACTCAACAACGTTTGATGAGGACGTTATAATCAGGACATTATTTCGTATCAACTAATTGCAGACTAGGGATAAACGGCTGCTTCTGTTCAGTTCAAGAGAGAGAGGTAGGGGAAGGGTGAGATTTCTCACCTGTTTGATGGTGATGGCAGGCCTCCAATCTTTGTCCTCCTCCAGGATGGACAGACACACTGTACCAGATGGGTAAACATTTGGGTGGAATATTGGTGGCTCAAACTTGCCTGGAAGGAAAAAGAAAGTGTCTCAATGTTCAGACTTATATGGCAAACTGAAGATTTCACTCTCACAGAGTAATATAGCCAGAAATCAAAGAATGGCTTTTCTGGATGTTTGAAAAAAACAAACAACATATATATATTTAACAAGCTATTGCCATCCATTTTCTGGCTTCATTGTTTATACAGGACAGGCTGCTAACCGAGGCCAGTACTCTGACTTTGTAGCTAAAACTCTTAATTTCCTCAGCTTTTTCTGAGACGGCTGCATGCAAACAAAGAATGAAACTATGTGCCGAGTGTGTAGAGGTGCTCACATTTGGGTGGTGAGGAAGGGTAGTCATCTTTGAAGAGCATTCTGAGTTTGTAGAGTCCTCCCTCCCACAGGGTCTAATGGAGGAGCAAAGATGTAATGACTGCTGTAGTAAACTTACTGAGAACACAGAACAGGATATTCAACAAGAGCAAAGGACAATTTTTAAATACAGTCTTTACACTCTTCCAAACAGAAATGTTGACTTGTTTTTAGCCTTTCTCTCTATGACGACCAACACTATTTATCCTGGGTGCGTCGCTTCAATATTGACCCAGCCACGGATGATGTTACTAACTTTTCTGCCGCCAAACTTTTTTTCTTGTTTTCTGTAAACTGAATTCTTCAGTGATCCACTGAAAAATGAAGTAATTAAAGAGGAGGTAGACCTCTGTGAAGGTCTCTGACCATCGGTGCATATGGATTTTTCAAAATAGAAGCGCCTGATGAGGAGTTTCTGCTTTAACATTACTTCAGATAATGTTGATGTTACTCTGACATTAGTCAGAGTAAAACCATTCTGAGGCATTTTTCTCCCTCCCTCCTTCCTGCTCTGCTCACACGATAGACGCCCACCGTCTGATGAAACTCATATATCGGTTGCCTTTGGGCTCGTCACTCAGCTGCTGACAGCCGTTCTGATTGATGTATCGGAGCATGTAGACGCCACTTCTGATTAATCACTGCTCATGTAAACAGTCAAACAGGAATATTCTTTCGGAATTATTTCATTCTGAAAGGAGAAAGATTTGCATGTAAACCCAGTTACAAACAGGTGAAGGGGAGGAGCTAAGGAAGGAGCGTTTATGATTGGCTGGGGGTGTGATCCCTTTGCGGGACCTTGCTGCAACACCTGTCATTGGTTTTTCAGCCACCTATGTCCATATACCTTCACTGATGTTTATATGCATTGTGTTGAAGCTTCTCATATTTTCCTGTGCCTTTGTTTAAATCCATAAAAGGGCATGTGTTTACTTTAGATCAATATAGTAAATGTTTGCTATCTGATGTTTCCAGATTTATGTTTATATTGTACTGAAAAAAATCTTTCTTCAACCATCCATCCATCCATCCATCCTTTGTCCTTCACTATTTCAACCTACACAATAAATGATTTAACAGCTCTTGGATCCTTGTCTTTTAATGTGCTCACCAGCTAGAGGTTCAATGGTCCAATGAATCGATACAACAGTATTTTTCAACCACCACTGGCATTAGCAACAGCAGATTGCCAGCAGAAACTATGCTACTGTTCTTCGAAGAAAAATAAGATTGAGAGGGGGGAACTATAAATGTTGGCACAATGACAGGAAATGGTAGAGCTAGCTGATATGATATGGAGAATGAAGGTAGTTATGCGGTGTGTCCAAGAGACCAGGTGGAAAGGCAGCAAGGCTAAAAGCATTATAGGAGTGTACAGACTGTTCAATCATGGTGTGGATGGGAGGATAAACCGGGGAGGGTTGATTCTGAAGGTGGAGTATGTGAAGAGTGTTCTGGAGGTGAAGAGACTTTATGACAGAGTGATGGTTATGAAGATTGAAATTAATAGTTAGATGAACTTTGTCAGCTGGAAGAGAAAGGGATTTTCTGGAGGGAGTTGGATGAAATGATTGACAGTTTTTCCCAGGGTTGAGAGAGTGGTGGTTGGTGCGGAATTCAACGGCCATGTTGGTGAAGGGACGCCTTTTTCATTTCACATCTTACGTAAAAGATGTAATCTGAAAGAGATTGGAGACTGCAAAGCGGTGACAGGATAGAACGTAGCCAGACAGTGTAGAATGGTAGTATGTAGGATGACTCTGGTGGTACAAAAAGGAAAAGAGGATAGCTGGAGCAGAGGATCAAATGGTGGAAGCGGAAGGAGTGCTGATGTGTGAACTTGAAGGAGGTGTTAAAACCGGCTATGGGTGGTAGAGAGGAACTACAGAATAATAAAATAAAAGAAGAAAAACAGAAGGAAGACGTTCAATATGAATAATGATATGGTCTGACAAAGAAGGTCAAAGGTCAGCTGAAAAACCCCCCCATAAAAACCTATAAACGCTTATATTTTTATTCTGTTTCATCAACAGCACGGAGAAAGAGAGGACATCAGACGTTGTGAGAGCAATGCCGTCTGAATGTTCAAAAAAAAAAGAAAAAAGAAACCCTGTGGCAGCTGTTCATAAAGGTGTGAGATGCTATTAGAAAAAGGGGTGCAATCACATTATGAGAATTTAAAAAAATGAAAATAATGATTTCCCTTCTTATAATGACCTGGGTAGCATCCCAGGCTCTCACCCACTTACTGTAAAAGAATTCCCCGGCATCAACATCAGGTGCGCCCGGTGCCACAGAAAACCCACAGGACATGGACGTTTAAGTATTCCACTCGATACACCATATAATACTAAAATAATAGAATATGGGGATATGACTCCGTTCATTTTTCTTTCTCTATTGAATAAGAAGGCTATCTGCCGAATTGACAATTCACTGATGACAGACATGCACCGCTCTACAAGCCCGTCAATCATGAAGTATGTGATGACGTAGACGACGACGACGGGACGTAGTTATGCCCTGTTGATATCTATAAAATTAAAACATTAACAAAAACACGAACCACAATAACTAAGAATGCAAAAAGTGGCATTCAGGGTTTGGCTGGTGTGATTAAAAAAAAGGGTTTGCAGATAGATGGAAGATTTTTGGTTTTGGTCAAAACGCACAGCTTAGAGCTAATCCATCTAAATTCTGTATATCTTGAAATGACCAGTTGCTGCTCATACTGCAGACAAGTGGCGTCCACTTTGACAGGCCACTCTTTAAAGGACTTTTCCGGAACACAACTTACTCCTTTCTTCCCTGGAATGGCACACTCCCAGTTCATCAGATTCATGGTTCCATCAGGATTCTTCGTAGGCACAGCAACAAAACCCTGTGCGGACAAAACAACACATCACTCTAGCCCCTGAGTCCTTGTTTGCTATGTTGGGATATAATTGAGCAATTATGATTAAAAGTTGATATCAAAAGAGATTAAGCATAATGAAGCTCACGAATGGGTGGTCTTTTCTCCAGGCTTTGCGCTCCTGGGACAGTCTGCTCAGAGCGATGCCAGACATTGCTGCTCATCAACGCCTCCTTCTGGAAAAACGACCCAAACATTTTCAATTATTCAACGCTGGTAACGTAGAAAGGATTTGTACGCAATGCTGCATCGCATGTTACCCATTTAAAAAGGCAGACAACACCTACATGTATCATTCTGCATTGATAGTTTGTGCAACCGCTAGGCATTAAAACGTCAATTTAGCTTCTTAGAAACAAAACACACAAACGCACTAAGGAGTAAAAAATTCCATTATTTTCTTTTTACTGCACTTACCTCTCAGTTTATTTGTTTAATACGTCACGTTAGAAGGCTAACGTTAGCTGATAGCTTGTCTGATGTTTTGATGTGCTGACGGCGACAGAAACAACACACCCTTTCAACCTTCAAAACCCAAACCACCGAGATAGTTAGCGCATAAATCCCTAAACCGTAAGCACCGCCAATTTTATAAGCGTCTCCCTAAAACTCTCATGGACACATACCGGTTTTATTTTTAGACAATTTACCACAGTTGTGTACAACAATGTGACTCGTATCACCGGAACGGTAGCTAGCGAGAGAGGACCCCAATTTGTTTATTTCGTCAAGACCTTCAGGCAGTTTCAGGGACAGCTGAGACACGTCACGGATAGGCCGCCATCTTTGTTGTGGTATTCATACTACGCAGTGCACTAATATTTATTTAAAGGAGTCGTCGCCTACAGCCGACTTTCTTGTGGCATTCATACTAGGCAGTGCACGATTATTTATCTTTATTTAAAGAAGCCTTTAAATAGATTCACCTTCTTTTTTTCTTCTTCTTTTGTTCTGAACATTTTCTACTGAACATTCGAAGAAAATGCAAAAGCTTAAAAATACAACATCACTTCTTAGGGGATGCGCGCTCAATATAAAATACAAATTATATAACATTTAACCTTTATTAAGAATAGGAAAAATATCAACGAATTAAAATAGAGTAAGCTTAATATGTAAATAAGTAAGAATTATAAAAAGTAAGTTAATACATTAGAACATCAGGCGTACAAAAGTTGACATGCTGGATAAAAACAACCAATTTAGATTTTTTTAAGAGACCATATTTCAAAACAATAGGCACAAAGACACTTTGTCTTTCTTGCAGTTCTATTAGAGTTAATCTTTTTTTCAGTGATGAGAAAAAAAGCTTGAATTCATTGATGAACCTTTTAAAGGAGGTCTTTCCATTCCTCAAGGATAAGACACTTAGTCATGTAAGATTGTTTTGATTATGTCAGAAACAGGAGAATTCAAATTATCCATTAAAAAAAAAAAGTTAGATTTTTCTTTCTTTATTTGCAGGGCATAAAAAAAAAACATGTGCGCTAAGCTTTCTTCATTTTCTCCACCTCCAATGGAAACCTTTTCTTTTGAAACACAGCTGTTGGAAAAAAAAATCTTGTGAATGACCTTAAACGTTTCTTTAACTTTGGTGGAAAAAAAGACATTAATGAATTTAGAATATGCTTTTACCACAATATATGATAGCGTGGCCTCCTGGACCTGTGAGCCTCGGTTACAAACACCCTAGATTTCAAGTCTAGTTAATGTATTATTACATTCCTTATCGTGCAAATTTATATTTGCCCCCATTGAGGCGCTTTTACTTTAAATAGATAAACCTTTAAGTTCCACCTGTCCATTAATAAAAGTATATGGGTGGCGTGCAGTAAACCAATGAAACTCCATCCAATTATCTTTAAAACCAATCAGCCATAACATTACAACCACTGACATGTGAGAATGAAGAATTAAATTGATTCTGTTATTACAAGGGCACCTTTCTTGTAGGCAGCAAGTAAACATTTAGTCCTGAAGTTCATGTATTTGGAAGCCGGAAAAACAGGCAAGTTTTAAGATCAGATGATCAAAGCATCTCTGCCAGAACTTGATAGGTGTTCCCTCTTTGAAGGGGTTTGCACCTGCCAAAGCGGCCCAAAGAATTATAATTGGTGTACTGGCAACAGTAATGGAATGGTAACGGGCTCCCACTGCTCACTGGTCCATGCATCCATGTGCCTGTGTTGTCTGGTCCAAGAGAGGAGCCACTGTAGCACAGAACGCTGATTACGTTGATGCCGGTTCTGAAAGAAAGGTGTCGGAACACACGATGGATTGCAGAGGAGGCAAAAAAGAGACATCTTCGATTAGGCTGGTGGTTTTAATGTTACGGCTGATACGGAAGTTAAAATAAGCTATAACTCAGGGAAACCTGAAGTCATGTTTGAGTTATAAAATATCTTCCTGACACCCGACAACAAAGAGGATTTTTTTAAATCAATGAAACACTTCAGAACCAATGGATTTCGAGGTTATACAGAGGAAATAGATAGATTTTTTTCCCTCAGTTACTTAAACAGACCTTTGAGGGAAGCCATTTAGACGGCACACATCTCTTGCGTGAACTGGGACCAAGAATGAACGCGTTCTCTTCCACATCACATTGCTTCATAAAGCTGCCGTACTATCACAGGATGCAGAAGTGGCTTCAGTGGTTTGACCTACAATACAAATGAAAAACACTAAGCATAAAATATTAACATTGCAGTGCATTTGCCGAACTACTTGTGTCTGCACACCGTCTGAGTATTCAGTACTTTTGAATTAAGTTCAGTACAGGGTTGTAAAGAGTTGGTTGAAAAACATTTAACTCTCTTGCATGTGGTGCTGACGTTGATTAATGACAGTTGAGACTATTAAAATTTAACAAATGTGAGGATGACTAGTCAGTTGGTGAGGTCATGTAGTGGTGCCTTCAGGCGCAGTGGGAGATTCAATTTCACTCCTTTTTCTGAGCTTTCTACAGGTTTTATTTTTACTTCAGTTTAACATAACAGACGACATCATAAACAGCACGTTTGAGTTCTAACAGTTCAGAGACGGCAGCATCATATTTCTATAAACAAAAGAAACAATGCTGGCTGGAATAAGTGGACAGATTTCACTACCATCTTCTGACTCTTTCTGAAAAGGAAGTTTAGCCAATCTATAAATATTTTCACATAATACTTCATATTTCCTGTCCTATAGGGAGTTAATACTGCCTTTATTGCACAGCTGTATTCAGGGCGACTTAGTAATAAACGCTAAAATACATAAACTTTTACAGGTTGAAAAAAAAAAAATCAGGCATCTTTCCAGACACCCAAAAACTGGCAGAGGATCCGGTCTGAACTGGTGTTGATTTATCTGAGTCAGCATCCCTTTTATTCCCCCCATTTGCTGTTTTTTTGGCAAAGACTGCAGTCTTTTGTGCTTCATTTTGTTACAGCAAGTCTGCTTTTCTTCTTTGAAGTGTCATCTTTGCAACAAATAATTAAATAATTCAAAATTCGAAAAGCTGAACACACGGGAAGAAAATGAAAAAAAAAAAAAAAGTTTGCTATAATCCCACGGATCCCAGAGGAGAATAAGGTGATTAATACTTCCTCCGCCTGATTTATTTCACTTGTTCTGCCCGAACAAAGCAGAATATTTACATTTCTGGTGCCGGCGTGGAGTTTTACTGCACATGAGCTGCACACACATCAAAGGAAAAGAAACTAGAGCCTGTGTCTATGCAGCCGAGAGAAACAATGACATCAGCGTTTTATTGAAACATTCATACAAGAATCTATCAAGATATCACATGACCTTCAACCGTCAAGAAAGTGCAATTCATCAAGGAATCAACCCCCCCCCGATAAGAGTCAGAAATTGTACTTTTTTCAAACAAACTGAAAAATTAATTTAGAATTCTATAACAAGTTAGTTTAATGTTTTAATCCTGTAATTAGACAAGATGCATTATGGAGATTTTCATGAAAGGTTTGTGCTGAAGCGTCTAACTTTGATGTGAGTAACTGTGTTTCACTTGTTTACCACCGCTCCTCTGTTGTTTACACCTTCTTCCCCTCTCCCTCTGAGAGGATCAGATCCGGGGAGGCCCTTTTAAACCATTCGGACCAGGATCCGTCATAAACACACACCCCAGGGTGCCCAAGCACGTGAGCAGCCAGAACCACTTGGCAGGCAGTGACACCGGACCCACAGGTGGCCCAGAGAGGTTTCTCCAGGTCCACCGCTGCCTCTCTGAACAGCCGGGTCAGGTCTTCGGCTCCCAGATGTTTTCCAGAGGCGTCCATGAAAGACGTGAAGGGCATGTTGATGGCGCCGGGGAAATGGCCTGGCAGCGTGTCTGCGAGGGTGAAGCAGAGGAGGGAGGTAAACTCTGGGCGGTCATGACATCATCTTAGGACTAAAAGAAACTCACGGATCTTAAGTTTCTACAGGAAAATGTAAGTTTCATGAACACATGATTGAAAATAAAGGTTTTAATCCATATTAATTATGGATAAATACATTGTTGTGATAGTTACCGGGCGTTTCAAGGTAGGATTACTCCAGAAGTACACAGTAAAAGTACTTCATAGTAATTGTGCTAGCAGTATAACAAGTACTATCACCAAAAATCTAAGTTTTTGGTGATAGTGTTTCATTCCACACCAACGCAAAAATGCATTTTGATCTGTTGTAGGTATTCCTAGGTAGGATTACTCCTAGAGTAAACAGGAAGTACTTCATATTCAACATGTGGTTTAACTTCCTTCTTATCCTTTATAACCTTTATTTTGAAAAACGGACGTACACCCATGTTCAGTGCCTCTGCCATAAACTTCAGAATACGACCGACCTTTTTTTTTCAGGAGCGGCTGGTTTGACGCGGTAAAATCTGCCGGGTTAGTTCGGGTCACGTGAGAAGAACCTGGACCTTCGTTAACGTCGATGAAGCTGTGGCGATTGGAGGCGGCGCCGTCACATGAGATGGACTGGTCTACGGAGAGTTTCCTGTGCCTCAGCAGTTCTTTCTATTCTTGTCACAGCTGGGGTTGATGAGTTTATACCCTGTGATGAATGTTTTAATTGTCTGTACTCATGATCGTTAATTCAAATTATTCACACAAAAAACATCGAATCTTTAAGTCAAGCATCAAAATCTTAAAACATAATATATCTTCTATATTCTTCGAGCCACAATTATTGGCACACCCTGCATTTAACAGATGTTCTGTTGGGTTTGGGTCAGGTGACTGGTATGAACATGGCAGAACGTTTATTTTTTGTGATCCCTGATGTAGTAGAGTAGAAGTATAAATAAGAACTTAATGTAAATACTCAAGTTAAGAACCTCCTAGTAGTACTTGAGTGAATTTTCGTCCATAGATGATTATGGAAAAGTGGAGACTCGGACTTGACAGAAAAAATCTTTTGAGATTATCCATTAATGTCCTCAACAAGAAACCAAAGCTATGCAAAAATGTTTTCTTTGCATATTTTTAATTTCTTTTTTTCTTTTATACATCTAATATCGTAGGAACTCTACATCTACCGTAGAACGAGGAATCCTTTGGTCAGTTGTGACCGATTTATAAAACTATTTCATTTTGTATTTCATGGACAATGATCGATATTAATTGAGATGAGCTCAACCTTTCGTTAAACTTTGTTTTTAAAGAACTATTTGACCCCTTTTGGACTTTTTTTTGTGGTATCAAGTCACATAATTCTGTGTAGTACGTCCTCGCATGACTTAATATGCCGAACAAATCCTACTAATGTAAAAAAAACCTTCACATTTACCCCCTGAATAGCCATGGTTAACGCCTCCTCCTCTTTGGCCACTTTGACCTGTGGTGTGCCTCAGGGCTCCATCTTTGGCCCCTTACGCTTTACCACATACATGCTGCGTCATAATCTGGGTCCGATTATATTCAGGTTCAGACACTTTTTTCAACAAGAAATACTGACTGGAGGACATTAGGGGGTTATAGATATGTAGTTTGGTCCTGCTCACCATCTCTGGGCTCGGGCTCAGTGCCCCTGAACCTCCCTGCGGACCTTGCGTCTACAGTCTGGACCTGTGCAGTTCTGATGTTCTCCAGCACGTCCTCATAGCTCTTCACCCACTCCTGGTTTGCAGACGCCCGGAACTCCCTCCTGTCCGGTTTGGTGTAGTCGGAGGTGACCGGATGTCCGTCAGAGAGCCAGTTCTTAAAGCCACCGTCCAGAACCGACACGGACCGATGACCGAACAGCTGGAACATCCACCACACCCGTGGCGCGCTGTACGAGCCGAAGTCGCTGGTGTCGTAAACGACCACGTGGGTGTCGTTCCCGATGCCCAGGTCTCCTACGTACTTGGAGAACTGACCGGAAGTTGGCAGCATATGGTCAAACGCTGACGTCTTATCGCTGCACTCATCAATGTCGAAGAAGGACGACCCCGGAATGTGTCTCTGCGCAAATTCAGCTTTCGGGTCCCGCTTGGTTTTCGGGAGGTACCAGGACGTGTCCAGAACACGGAGCTTGGGCCCCAGGAGGTTTTTACGGACGGCATTGGCCAGCCAGAGTCCTGACACCACGGCACGGGTCTGCTCCGCCATGACGAGGATCCGCCGGAAACTACTCCACCCGAGCGCTAGGGGCGACGAGAGGGGGGCCGACGGGAGGACGAACACGTGATCTATGTAAACAAACACGCCTCGACTCGTGGCAAATCAATATAAGCACGGGAGAGATAAAAAGCACTCTATCAATCTGATAATGACAGGTATTTTAAGATAGGGTTACTCATAAAGTACACCGTGAAGGTACTTCATGCTAATTGTGCTGGTAATTTAAAAAGTAATAGAAGTTTCATGAATGGAAAAAAATGCATCATTTTGATACTTAATGTGCCAAATATTTCGCACATCTGTTTTTTTTGCCAGCTGTGTATGACAGGGATAAGTCTCAAAAACGTACAAAAATGTATAATTTAATTTATATTATATTAATTTATATTAAATTACATTATATTATTCATATTTTTGTGCGAGACCTTCATCCAGCAAATGATTTTTTGAAAAAGAGGAGCCATCTAAAGTAGGGAGTGGCAGCATAACTGCCAGTAATCCCACTTTACCTGTGGCTCAGGAAGCACACAGTGATAGTACACTACTTAAAAGTACTTCATAGTAATTGTGTTAGCAGTATAACAAGTACTGTCACCAAAAATCTAAGTTTCATGACCTGTCTTAACAAATGTTTCATTCCACCCCAACGCAAGAATGTGGTTGAGCACATTTTGACTCTCTGTTTCTTACTGAAAAATGTGAATGAACCTGTTTATAGTAAGACTCAGTGGCAGCATGTATATGCTGAAGAGTAAGGGGCCAAGGATGGAGCCCTGGGGGACACCGTGGGTTTAAGGGGCCACAGATGAGGAGGCATTAAGCATGACCGGTGAAAATTCGATAAGTAGGAAGGTTTTTGGGCTTATTAAAGCATGTGAGGACTCAATAAACACAATAATGTAACCTGATTCAACCAAAATGGGTCAAATAATTTTCTTAAAACATGCTTTTAAAACAAGTTTGAGCTAATCCAATTAAAACGGACTATTTATCATGAAGTTTAAAATTTTACAAGCTGACTTTCCTTTTTACTGTTTAAAAACAAGCTGGCCCACATGAAAAATAGATTATTTAAGATATTAAAGTAATAAATGCCCCATAGAAATAAAATATGCAAAGAAAATATATTCCATAGTTGTTGTTTTTCTTGGTGAGGACATGAAAGGGTCAGTAACTGATAGAACTATCTTTAAATGAATTAGACAGTGTAACCGCTAATATTAAACATGTTCTCCACAGTACCGGCCGTCGGTCAGCGACTGTTTGACATGTGGGTGGAGTTGGAGTATTTAGGTTTCTAGAAGTCAGACAGGGTCTTACATCAGTTTCTCCGGCTAAGCTTAGGGTGCGTTTTTCAAAATGGGACTTATCAGAAACTGGTGTGATACATGGATCACAGCCAATGTTCTCCAAACACTATATATCAAAATAATCAAGCCGTTGTTTGGGATAGTTCAAATGATCTGACAAAGGGGTCCTCCTAGTAGCCCATTGCCGGCCGATCCACAACTGTCACAGATGATCTGTTCTGGAGTCCATCATGGACTAATAAAGATTATTATTTATTAGTGCGTCTGGTGAATCATCCCTCCTCCTGCTTTGGACTAGTCAAACCTTTTCATGGAGGTGGGTTAGTTTAAGTGGGGAGGGGTCAGTTTGTATTAGTTGTATTGAAGACATTACTGTGTTTTTTCTGAATAAAAAAAACAGCGTTTTAAAACTGTAGACTACTTATACTGTATGCTAAGAAGTAGAGAAAAGGTTTTCTCAAATTGGGCTTTTTGAATCCTCTGAGACATTAACCTTCTTAAACAATGAACAAACCTCTAAATTCACTTTTGTGGTATCGCCTCTTTTGGTGGTGCTGGTTGTAATTTAAATTATGTTTTGTTAAGATTTTCACATTAAACTTTTGTATTACTTTCTTTAAGGTGAAGCGCTTTAGAACTTTATTTTGAAAAGTGCTACATAAATGTAAATAATGTATTTTAATAAGAAGCCTTTGTGAACAGATTTTTATTTTTTTTTAAGCCAAAGGCCAGCATTCATTTTTATGAATAGATGTATTTTATTGATGTGAACTTCAGACATGTTTTAATTTTTAAAAAAAAGGGGGGGGAAGAGTAAAGATTATAAAAACAGACAATCAGAAAATTGTCCCTTCTCATAAACTGCACATCCACCAAAGCACCAGCAGGGGGCAGAGTATGATTTAATACCCCAGATGAACCGGGGATTTAAATTTTCACATGAGCTGAAACACTTCCAGACAGGTTTCACAATAATTGAGGTCTGTTGTAATTGATTTTGGACGACCTTTACTGATTAAACATGTTTCAACTCACGAGGAAATGATTTGAATGCAACAAAAATCCAAAGTTCTAGCCCTCCCATGCTGCTGACAGGTCATCATTCTACAGTATATCAGTATTTCCCCACACCTGTTAAATCTACCAACAGATCTTTTAATCGGCACTTCTGTTCACACAGAGCAGCTTTAAAGGTTTACGTCTCGGTTCTGAGGACAAACGGATCCGGTGGATCCATTAGTTCCATGAAGCGACACCTTCTTACTCTTTTCCTCACGGCTCGCTTCAGTCCTTGGAGACGACGTGCTCCGGAGGAGCCTTGCTGAACCACTCGTACCAAGATCCGTCATACAGATACGCCGGGGGGCGACCGCACAAATAGGCCGCCATCGCCACGTGACATCCGGTCACTCCGGAGCCACAGGTACCACAGAGGGGCTTATTCAGGTCCACTTTTGACTCCTCAAAGAACCTCTTCAGCCGCTCCGGGGACAGGAACATGCCGTCTCCGTCCACAAACCTGTCAAAAGGCATGCATTTGGACCCAGGGATGTGACCCGGCAGGACACCTGTGGAACAACGAAAAAATTGGTTTAGGTCCTTTAACGCAGCTGTAGCAGAATTCATTGATGTTTTGATGCCGTGTTTGTGTTCACCATCAAAAATCACCTCAAAGCACGAGCAATTAAACACATGTGAAATCAAGACGTCTCCAAAAAAACTCCCTCAAAGAGACTTTCTGGAACTTTTTTTCCAGAACTGAAAGTTGCTCCGCCCCTTCCATCGCCATGTCACTGAACACCCAGTGAAGCGACACCAAGGAAACAAAAACGTCAGTCTGTCTCTCTGTTGTGTGACACTGAAATTAATCAAACACGATGAGAGAGCTCATTTGAGGAAACGCCTGATTTCTCCGTCCCTGATGAAGAAGTTTAAAGGAGCAGGAGTCTCGACTACGGTGGCTCCACCTTAAGAGTTTTTACGAATGGTTGCACCAGACTGACTGGTGAAATGTTGGCCCCTGTTTCGGATTAACTTGTTTTCCTGTTAACTGGTGACCCAGATGTTCGGTGGGCGGGGCTTCATCTTTCCACGATCCAGCAAATTCCCGACTTCCCTGCTGGTTTCAGTGGTAAGCAAGTATGCCTTAGGCAATGGAGACAAAAAATCTGAAGAAACTGGCTCATGTAGTTTAAAAATGATGATAGCTCGCACAGCTTCTGCTGAAAAATGTTTTCCAAGAGAGATTACAAAGTGAATAGGGGGGGACTAAAGGACTGGAAGAACGCAAGACACTTGCTCAAGGTCCTCGAGGATAGGCAGGAGGATAAAGCTCACATGGCCACATGGAAGGACTTGGAGGTCCGTTTGGCGAAAGAGCTCGCAATAGAGAAACGAGACATGGCGCTCGCTGAGGCTGAGAGAAGAAAGGTGTCGTGACGTTCTTTATCGTGTGGTGGAAATAATTCAGTCCTGAGCTGAGAGAGAACATGGCTTTAAGCGGGTCCACAGACAGATTTCAGAACCTTGGAGAGGTGAATGAAAAGTTTGGAAAGCTCTTCAGCTCCTCAACATACAAAAAGAAGAGCTGCTGCAGACTGTCGAACCCTGAGTTCTGCTCTGACCCATGACAGCCAGTCAGACATTGATGGCACAGAACCTGCAATGGAAATCCATCTTTTTTTGAGGAGCTGACAGAAATCTACCCCAGCGTGTGGGATGCTCTGAGAATCTCTGCCACTCTTCCTGTTACAGTATCTTCTCTAACCTCAAAGTCTTTGAGGCTTACATGAGATCTACTCTGACGTAAGAACGTCTCAGTGGACCTTTCATAAATCACATGGTCTCAAATCAGTGGTCATATCATGATGTGGTGGATGTCTTTTCTGCAAGACAGACTAGGAGAGAATGAGGTGGAGGAGGGTGGTGGTGTAGTTTGTAAGCCATTCTAGTTATTGCAGTATTAAAGAAAGCACCGCTAGAAGTGTCCAAAAAATCCCTTTTCTTTTTTAATATAGTTATTGTGTGTAATTATACTCAAGACAAACTGGTGCAGTTACTTAAATCCTTCTTATAATCGGTCGTGTCAACACTGGTTTCTTTAATTTCTTATATTGGTGCAGTGCCTTATTTACATTTTTATAATTGATTGGATGTCGTTTATTTTGTGGGTAGTTGAATCTTATGTTTTGTCCAGGCTATTTATATTGTATTTAAAAAATGTTTTAGTATTTATTTATTTCAAAGACACAGTTATTCAGTCTCTTGTGTGAGTGTATGGAAATAGGAAAGTGGAATTTACTGCCATTCATGGGGGGCCCCACCTAAAATGTTGCCTGAGGCGCCAAATTAGTTAGGGCCGCATGAATGTAAACAACTGATAGAGCAGGGGGGTTGGGAATTTCCTGGGTTCTGGAAAAACAAAAAACCACGCCCAACGAGCATGTGAGTCCATCACCAGTTAACAGGACAACAAGATGAACCGAAAAAAAAACCTTTATTGGCCCTGGTTTAGAAAAATCCTAGATCCAGCCCTGCAGAACCTGTGATGGCATTCATAATTTACAATCAACAGGACATGGCTGCCATGTAAAACATCCAAATTAACTTTTACAAATAGTTTCACTTGAAAATGAATTGCAAATATTAGAAGGTTGGCTCAGAAGAACTCTGGCTTCTTCAAGAGGTTTGAAGAATTTTGCAGGTCCAGAAGCTTCTCACCCCAGCTCTCCCATCAAAGCAAGAAGAAGAAACAACAACAGTCATGTGGATTTGGAAGTTTGAACCCTTTGAGTGCACATCTACTACGACTCACCTTCTCTTGGTTCTGGCTCTTTCCCGCAGAACCTCTCATAAGGTCTCACGTCCACCACCTGGTACTCCTGCGCTGCAATGTTGGTCGTGACGTCCTCAAAAGTCTTGACCCAGTGGAAGTGGTCCCGAGTGGCGATGAAGCGCACTGGGTCAGGCTTGGTGTAGGAACCCGAGACTGGATGACCTTCTTTGACCCAGTTCCTAAACCCTCCGTTAAGCACCGACACCTTAGGGTGGCCAAAAAAGCGGAACATCCACCAAACTCTGGTGCAGGTAAATGCCCCAAAATCACTGGCATCATAAACAACCACGTGACTGTCATTGCTGATGCCCAGGTCTCCCACGTAATCAGCGAAGAACTTCTCGGTCGGGAGAGTGTGATCGAACTTAGAGCTCCTATCGGCGCAATCGTCAATATCGAAAAACGAGGCTCCTGGAATGTGGGTCTGCGCAAACTCCTTCTTCCCGTCTCTCTGCATCACGGGCAGGTACCAGGACGAGTCCAGGATTCGCAGACGCGGTCCTGCGAGATTGCAATTGACCATATTTGCGAGCCATTTGGCGGAGACGAAGGCTTGAGTTTGCAGCCCCATGATTGAAGCGCAGACTGGGCTCCATGCTGGCCGCAGGGAGGGTAGATTAAAACACGGAGCAGTACCGCCGACCTCCTGTAGGGGGCGGTACTTTAAGAAAACACGACACACTACTAGGAAGAAGAAGAAGAAGCTTTTAAGAAGCTTGAGTGGAAAACTGAAGCAGAGGAAGATTAAAACTGAAGAAAAACTGTCGGTATACACATTTAATGACCCATCGTACATCGGGTGCATTATTGTGTACGTTTTTGTCGCTTATTATTTCCTGCGGTCATGATCACACCATCCTCATAAGTCTCCATGTTTGTAGTTCTCTAAATGTCTGATCTTCACCCTCTGGTGGTGGTTTCCATGCCAACGTGAAGGACGACAACTTTGTTGTTTTTTTTGTTTTTTTTATAATTTGATTTTTTTTAGTTTCCATGTACAAAACCTAGGAGCTCCTAAATCTTAAACGGAATATTTTTCAATTATTTTTAGCTTTACAAGTTATTATTATTATTATTGTTATCATTTTTGTCATCTGTGTGCACTATTAACATTATTTTCTGCAGGCTTCTCTAAATTGAACTTTATTGTAAGTTAGCAGCAGCTACAACTAAAAAGAAGAAACGTGGCGTAATCCTAGTAAGTATCAGAACCAAGAATTTTCCTAGGCATATATATACATATATATGTGTATGTATTAAACTTTTTTATGTTGAAAGAACTACATTAATGCATCTTTGGCAAAAAAAACAACATTTCGTTGTAATAATGAAATATTAAAAAGATTGAGGTTGGAGAACATTGTCCCTTTAGAAAAACTCACATGGCAGTTCGTTGATGTTATCAACCTTAATCCTCATTCTTTGGTCGGATGTCCGGTTGTGCAGGTTCGAGTTTTTTCCCCGCAAAGTATTTCTGAGTATCTGTGGAACAAGTGGCCAACACAAAGCGACTCCAGGTCATCAGGTGACATCCGGTCTCCTCTGACAGTGGTGTTCATTAGTAGGAAGTCAGCCAACCTCTGCTCCATTACAATGGAGGTTCAGGTTAAAAGTTAAAAAACAACACATGGACACACAGGTGACATTTAGGAGAAACCTCATATCTTCAAGTGAAAATGGAAACTGAATTTGTAACAGCAGCTCGTCTGTGAGATCAGCCACTTTTGTGACGGGCCTACAAAGACTTATGTGGTCGCGGTGGAATCCACATCGTCCTGTGGACTTCAGACGATTCAGCGGAGAAGCAGGACCGAAGTAAAGTTCTGTTTCTGGTGCAATTGGGTTCATCTTAGGGTTAGGGGAAACAGGGGAGGGAGGGGCTGTTCCAGGAGTCACAGGAATGTGAGGAAGTGCATTGGAGTGTTTATCAGATACACTTTGTGTCCTTCTCCCTACTTTTCTGTTCCTCTCAGTCTGAGCTCAAATCGGGTCGCATGTTCGTACAACTATGAGGTGCAGTTTTTTAATTAATTCATTAAAAGATATTCAACTGCGTGTGAAGCGTCTTTCATCGGCTAGTGGCGGCGTGAAAGCTACTTAGTAGTTTTGAGCAGTGAGTTTGAAATACTGCTGCCGTTCTCAGCTAAGTACAATCTGACATGGGTTTAAGGACCGGATGTAGCAGATTAGCTTCACAGCGTCCCCAACAGAATTTAAATGAACCATTCTTTACTGCAGGGATTCTTAAAGTGTGGGGCGCGTCCCACTGGTGGGGATTAAAGACTTTATTTTGACCCTTTATTGACAGTTAATACCGACATTATGGCCTCATCAGTCTAAAAAAAAGACATACTGATCAGTTCGCTGGCGCCGGTGCTGCCCGTCACGCCAATCATAAATTCAGCGTATGGGTCAGTGAATTTAGTCTGCGTTGGCGCCCTCGTGAGCAGGCAGGCTTCTGTCTGCAGAGAGGGACACATTTGTAGACTGACAGCCATTGTAGGTACATAAACAGAGACGGCACAGAGCACAACAATGTTTCCATAACAAGAGCGTTTTCATACCGCTATCCACACCAGAACTGGAAAGTTTCCAGCGTTTGGGACCAGGGCTGCAGACCCCGCTCAGGCGGTAGATCTGGACAAAGGTCTGAGAATCAGATATCATTACCAATAATAATGCAATTAGATCGAGTTTATTCATAATTATTCAGATTCAGATATATAGGCAAACCTTCTGAATTTAGCGGGTTCATCTGGGTTCCATCCCTCACTAAAGGTCGTGAGCTCTGGGTAGTGACCGAAAGAATGAGGTCAAGGGTACAAGCGGCTGATAAGGGCTTCCTTTGTAGGGGGGGCTGGGCTCAGACTCAGAGATTGGGTAAGGAGCTCAGACATCCGGAAGGAGCATCAAAAGGAGCCAGTTGAGGTAGTTCGGGCATCTAGCTAGGACGCCTGCAGGGCGCCTCACTTTGGTGGTAGTTCAGGCACGACCAACCGGGGTGAGAACCCGAGGCAGACCCAGAACTCGCTGGAAGGACAATATTTCTCATCTGGCCTGGGAACGCCTCAGGATCCCCCAGGATGAGCTGGAGACTGTTGCTGCGGAGAGGGACATCTGGAAGTCCCTTCTTAGCCTGCTGCCGCCGCGACCCGCCCCGGATTAGCGGAGGAAAATGGATATTCAAATATCATATTCTGGTACCTTGGACTGAACAGTTTATAGCTGGCAGACTCAGGGACAAGAAACAGCCGTCTGGTCCAACCCTAGTTGTGGGAATGTGTAACAATCAACTTCCTGAATCATCTCAGAGACAGACAGACTGAAAATTAATGCATAAAAACGGACAGATGTTGTGAGTGAGTGAGAGGTGTCAAAACACCAAGTGGGTCCGTTTCTGTCTGGAGAGAACGGACTTACATCGTCTTTATACGTTGTTCATCGCTCCATCTTGAGGCTAATCCCGCCTTCTTCTTAAAGTCCATCAGAACCAATACTGACACGTACTCCGCCTCTTGGTACTTTCTTTTGATCAACTTCTAACGGCGTCACACTCGCTTAATAATTCACCTCCATGGCCTTCATGCCGATCAATTTCCCTTTGATCAGATACCAATTAAACAATCTTTACATATCATTTGCTTTGATGTTTATTACAACATTCATACATCAAAGGATTCCCGATTAAACCCATTTCATTTAGACTTTATGCTTGTCAAGATCATGAATGATATTAAACTCAACGAGCTCTTTGTACATATGTCATATTGTACGTCTGCCCCCATTATCCTTCGATCGGACCCACTTATATCTTTAAAAAGAGTTTTATCGTTATTGTTCAACACTTCAAAGCACATTACAAACTCAAGGTTAGGAGGTTATAAAAGTTCAAATTAGTTCAAACACACAGGTTAAATTTAAAATGTCAGACATATCACTAATGATATCACTTATAATAATATGTTAGATACTTAAACAACAGTTTTCCTCCAACACTTTGATACAAGATCATAAATATGGTAATTAGTCATTTGAAAAGATTAATTTGTTGACTTTTCAATTGTTTGAATTAGAGTAACAATAAGAGACACATTTTTTTTTTCCTTTCCTGAGATCGCTTCGGAGGAGAGTTAGTTTAATTTAAAGCCTCATGAAATTCTAACACGTCTTTATTAGACTTAATTTGAGGTATTAAAAGAAGAAGGTGCAGAAAGTGTCAAACCTGAGATGATGGAGGTATGAAGGCTGTGATAAGTACTAAACTCTGCGTTTGTTGACCACAGAGGATTGTGGGTTTTAATTAAATATTGTTTACTGTTTTTATTTTTGAATGGTTTTATGCCTAGTTTATGTGTTTAAATGTAATCTCCAATAGATTTAACTTCTTCTTCTTTTATTTAACTTTTGTTTTATGTCCGGCTGTTCCATTCGTGTCTAATTAAGTGTTTTATTTACATTCTTTGATGTTTGAATCTTACGAATCAAACAACTGTTGATAATTAGTCAAATATAATTATGAAATTAAACTTGAGCCATCAAGAAAAAGTTTATTATAAATATTATGATAGTAAAAATGTCAAATATCAGATCTAACCTGACGTCACTCTTCAATATCTATGTCCCAATCCACTGACATCGTTAGAAAATGTGATCAAAGCCTCAGACATGGGAAACATTTTCTCTTTAGTGTGAACGCAGACTATTCCGTTAAAACATGACCTGATTAAAGAAGGTATTACACACACCGACATCAACAACTGGACTCAGCTCTCACAGAACCCAGAAGATGCTGCTGCTTTAAATGCTCTCAATTCTGTTGGGCTTGGCCGAACTCCAGCTTACTTTCATGTGTTCACGTCTGAGAGATCAGGTTTCACCAAGGGGCAACTGAGGCCACAGAGTTCTGATAGCTTATCTCATCACACAGCCCAAACACACACATTCTTAATCAGTCTGGATGTCGTCTCTGAGCCGAGGGAGGGCTGGGCCGCTGTCATTCTCAACAGTATTTGTTATCAAGCTGTCCATCTTGTGGACATGCTGAAATGTGCAGTAGATAAGTCTGATGGTGTTTTTGTTAGCAGCAGAGCCCTGACCTCTCCTACCTCTCTTTACTACCTCGTTTTGTACAGCACGTGTAATAGTCTACCAAAATGTTCAAGAATCAGAATCCAATCGTCTTTTGTTGTTGCATGTTTGTGCAACAAGTCTGACTTACTCAATCAATAAATAGTCAATGTTGCCCCCTGGATCCTCATGATTGCTGCACAGATCAGCCAGAACTTTGCACAATTCGAAGGATTTGGAGTTGAGCCTATGTCATGATTCTGTGCTGTCATTTTATTTCTTTGAGTTTTTCTTGGTTTTATATATTTTGGTTCTCTGGTTTTATTTTGACAGTATTATTTCCTACATTCTGCACTGTTTCCTGTTTTATTTTGAAAGGGTTATCCGTGTTGTTTACGTAGCTTCACACTTCCTGTATTGTTTTTATGCATGTCCTCATTTATTTTGACAATTTTATCCATGTTGTTTAGTTATCTTCACACTTCCTGTATTGTTTTTCCTGCGTTTCCTGTTTTATTTTGAAAGGGTTATCCATGTTGTTTACGTAGCTTCGCACTTCCTGTATTGTTTTTCTGCATGTCCCGATTTATTTTGACAGTTTTATCCATGTTGTTTACCTAGCTTCACACTTCCTGTATTGTTTTTCTGCATGTCCTCATTTATTTTGACAATTTTATCCATGTTGTTTAGTTATCTTCACACTTCCTGTATTGTTTTTCTGTTTTTCCTGTTTTATTTTGAAAGGGTTACCCATGTTGTTTACTTAGCTTCACATTTCCTGTATTGTTTTTCTGTGTTTCCTGTTTTATTTTGACAGTTTTAACCATGTTGTTTAGTTAGCGTAACACTTCCTGTATTATTTTTCCTGTTTCCTGTTTTATTTTGAAAGGGTTATCCGTGTTGTTTACTTAGCTTCACACTTCCTGTATTGTTTTTCTGCATGTCCTGATTTATTTGGACAGTTTTATCCATGTTCTTTAGTTAGCTTCACTCTCCCTTAAATGTTTTTCTGTGTTTCCTGTTTTATTTTGACAGTTTTATCCATGTTGTTTAGTTAGCTTCACACTTCCTGTATTGTTTTTCTGTGTTTTTCTGTTTTATTTTGACAGTTTTATCCATGTTGTTTATTTAGCTTCTCACTTCCTGTATTTTTTTTCAGTGTTTCCTGATTTATTTTGAAAGGGTTATCCATGTTGTTTACTTAGCTTTCATACTTCCTGTATGTTTTTCTGCATGTCCTGATTTATTTTGACAGTTTTATCCATGTTCTTTAGTTAGCTTCACTCTCCCTTAAATGTTTTTCTGTGTTTCCTGTTTTATTTTGACAGTTTTATCCATGTTGTTTACTTAGCTTTCATACTTCCTGTATGTTTTTTCTGTGTGATCTGTTTTATTTTGAAAGGGTTATCCATGTTGTTTACTTAGCTTTCATACTTCCTGTATGTTTTTTCTGTGTGATCTGTTTTATTTTGAAAGGGTTATCTATGTTGTTTACTTAGCTTTCATACTTCCTGTATTTTTTTTTTCTGTGTGATCTGTTTGACCCTTTAATTCCCTTTGTTTATTTTTGCTTTTGTAATATTTATTATCCCTCCTGTTTATACGTTGTCCTTGTGTCTAATTTATGCTCCTGACCTCCTTCTCTGTGTCTGTCTTTTCCTGTCCTCCTCCTCTCCTCCTGTGTGATTGTCCAGCATGTCCACCTGTCCTCTCCCTCCTGTTGTGTCTCATGTCTCGTTATCTCAGCGTATCAGCGGGATCACATCCCTGTCCTCATGTACCAGTTTGTTGTTGATGTCACCTGTCACAAGTTCCAGCTTTGTATTTTACCGAGTGAATCTTCAAATGTGTTTTTGGTGGATTCTCCCGGTTTTGTTGACTTTGTTTGGTTTTGTTGGATTTGGCTCCTTTTTGGATTATTTTTGGCACTATTGGACTGATCCTGGTTTTGACCCTTGCCTGCCCTCTGGAAATAATTTTTGGATGTTGGATTTCAAATAGTTTCTCGTGAACCTATGACTTTGACCTTGGATTGTCAACTGCTTATTGGATTTTGGACATTTCCTTAAATCATTTTAATTGCATCAGTTCTGCCTCCGGTGTATGTGGGTCCACACTTTGCTCCAGCTTTGAGTTCTGACTACCTAAACCTTGTGCAGTATCCACTCTAGACTGGGATCATCTTATAGAACACCTGCATGTGACGTGATTCTTGGAAGCTCAGGGGAAAAAGTCTTCACTGTTTTTTGTTGATTAACAAGGAATAAGTCTCATCGGAGACTTTTTGCCGGGTATTCCAGCTTTAAAGGTACATGTCGCCATTCAGACATATGTGCATACAGTGACATATGTCATCTCAAGCGAATCCAATTCAAAACTGTCACATCTGTTTCTATCATTGGACACAGCAGGTGGCGCTGAGACACATGGAAAGCAGGTGTCGATATCAGAAGACAGGAGCATCATGAGACAAACACAGGCTGTGACACCAGAGAGGACTAGAGTGTCGTACGTGAACTGATGTCCTGAGATTAAATATATCTTTAAGAAGGAGCAAATGCATTTAAAAGATGCAAAGAGCTGGAAGTTCTGTTCCTTCAGGGGGAAAAAGAAAAGCCAGAACTTCGTTGGGAGGAACTGAAAGAGGCAGAGTAGTCAGGACAAAGACCCAACCCACCTCCGGATCTGTCAGCTAACTCCACACGTCCTCCACACGCCCTCGGTGGTTCAGGCCAACAGCAGCACCTCCTGGAGGAAGAGCAGCGGTGAAAGTCCAACCGGCTGGATTGCAAATGGTTCCGGCTTCAGCTGGTGTTCCGCAGCCAAAGCCAGAATGTCAGAGTGTCCTGGTGTGACCCATTACCAATGACCGCCCCTACGGGGGAGGACGCTGCTGAAATGAATGCACCCATTGTTCCTCGCTCATCATCACCACAACGTTGTAACAATCTGAACGCCAATCCAAACAACCGTAAATCACAGAAGCCGGGCAGAAGATGAACCCAATCGGGTCCTGGTACGGCGGCATCTATCACCTGGTCCCGCCAAACGTTCCATTCAAGCATCCTTTAGCGCAAGATGGACCGCACCGTGCTGGGTTTACCAACCAGCACCTCAAACCCACATTACCCAAAATGCAACAGTGCTTTTTTACTACTCAGGAATCTGGATACAGTGTTCCTCATTATATAATGGCGGCCATGACGGTCGTTGGTAATCTGACATAACCCTCTGGTGGAGGCATAAAAATCAACAACACACAAAAACTACCGATTGGATTTCCACAAAACTCTGTGGAAGTGTCAGGGAGGAGGAAACAAATATGTGTATTGTCCTTTGAAGGAGGAATATTCTCCACAGCTATTCCAGCCAACTTATGATGCCTTCTTTCCTCAAGAAGGATTTTCTAAATAAGGAAACGATGGATTTTTAAATTAATCTCAAGTGTTTGAAATTATTGAATACTCTGAATTCTTGAGTGGCGTGTTTATGGTTAGTACTTCCCCTCGTTATGAGTTTTATTTTTCATATATATCGCTCTATTCAGTGAGATATTCCCAAATGAATAACCTTATTTTATTTTTTAAATGCCGATATAAATATATAAGGGGAACACCCCAACGATTTCAAACGCCTTTCCCCCTCAGGTCAATGGAGAGGTCATTTTATTCTATTAGTGTAAAAAAGAAGAGTTTCCAATAATATGGAGGCAGTGACTCCAATTTCGGTTTCTGGCACATTCCTTTTACTGACTGTGTGTGCGCCTCATGTGATTGGACAGCGCCGCCAAACAGAATTGAAACCCTCCTGGTTTCTAAATTGAACGGTATTGATCTTTGAGGAAAATCTAAGATCAAACAAAGACACCATCAATAAACACAAAATGCAAGTTTTGTATCTACATCCATATTCAGACCCTTCATCGTTCTCTTCATTTCTCAAGACTCACTTTCCGAGTGGCTCAGTTTCAGGAGTTCCATTATTTATATTTAATGTTCCTTTTGGGTGGAGGCCGGGGCTCAGTGGGCTGAACAGAGATGCTGAAGTGGAAGGCGTAGGAGACGAGCGGCTACAGAGTATTTGAGTAATACTCAGAGAGTTTGTTGGAGTTGTCAGTAGAATAAGAAGTTGGCAATAACTCAGACATTAATGGAGGAATCTGCACGAATGTTTCCTAAACGTTGGCTTCTGTTCTTCTTTGGTGGAGGTTTGCACTCTCTGGGTGCTTTTTTTTAGTTATAACATGTTGTTTTCCTTAAAATCTGTACCTGTTAAATGTCTTTGAGTATTTTGAAAAAGCACTCTACAAATCAAATGTATTACTATTATTGTCATTACTCTTATTATTATTATTATTATTATTATTATTATCATCATTATCATTATTATGAACTCCTCCTTTCAGGTCCCATCACCACATCTTTATGGGGGTCAGGTCTGGACTGAACTGAACTTTAGCATTAACGTCACTGACGCCAACATAATTGTTAACGCGGTACTGACCACTGTACTACTGCCGATGATGGACGGAGAAGTGGGCAACCATCAGTCGGGGATCAGAGAGGTACGTTCTTCTATTTTCAACAGTTGTTGAGAAGAAGAATTTGAATCAAGGGTCATAAGTCCAATAAAAACAGTTTTCCAGCAGTAACTTTCAAATTAAATCTGCTACAGCAAATATCCATCCGTTCACTTTATGCTGGGAAATAATAAATCACCTAACAGGTTCATTAGAGATATAAGTATGAAATAAATGGAATTGGGATGCATAACGAATATCACACCATTATAATTTCAAGCTATTCCGAGTTTCCAGCTAATGTCTGACGTGTGCAGGAACCTGGCCACCTTCCAGCGGCCCGGCAAAACTAACTTTTCTCTAAAGAACCTTTTTGTTCTTTCTTCATGTCCGTTTTGGTCGTAGGCTTTTTCAAGGCGATTTTGATTTCGCTGACATTTGTCTGTTTGTGTGTTGAAGGATTTCACAAAAAGAACATTTTTGAGGCGTCACGTAAGGAATTTTAATCCCGTTTTGGAACTTTGTAAGATTGGACTCTTTGTAAACTCTTAGTAGATCGATTACCATGAAACTGGTTTGGCGGGAAAAGAAGTCAGATTCTCACATTTTGCTAGTGGATCATGGAAAAAAACGCCCTCCGTCATGTTAAATGTGATTCCACGTTTTAGGATGATGTTTTAACTCCCTGGGCGCCGTCTCGTTATACTTGTTGTTTTTTGATGATCTTTTTCCCCACGTCATTTTGTCACTGTTTCTTTCTCAAAATCCCTTAGTTATCCTACTGTTTTTCAGTTTGTGGGTTGGATCACAGAGAATGGTTTGGTAAGTGGGTCAACTGATCTCCGTTCAGGGTTGGAGCACATGATGGTGGTAATGATGATGATTTCCCACTTCAGCTACAAAGTTAAGAAGTCATGAACAACAAAGACACGAGTTTGTTAACTTTTATCACATGGATCTCTACATTGTAATAACTGCTGGGCTAAAAATAACCCAAACTGGGTTCTTCTGGCCACCCAGTGCTGGGTCTAACAGCGACGGCCCCCGGCACAGGTCATTTTAGCATGGGATGGTTGGGATATGGGTTTGACCAAAATGTTAGCATGTTTCCTACCAAAAAATTGGTTAAAATCACCATGTTATTGATTTAAATACAACGCAAATTTGTTATTAGAATGTGATGGCCAATGCTTACACATTTTATTCCATAAACTTTTAATGTCTGTAGGTAGCTAGCTAGGTTGCAACACAAATAAGATAGGGAGCAAGCTAGCTAACTAATAGGATGTCTGCCTAAAATAATATTGGTACGCTATCACTACCTGACCAGCTTAGGTTTTTTCATATCATATAATATTTCACGCCCTTTTTTAAACAATAGCTAAAGTTAGCGAACCTGCGCAAGCATAACCCCTTACATTCTTCGCACATTTTATTTATTTGGCGCAATTACTAATTTGGTCATTTAGACACTCTACGAACTAAGAATATAATGTTTTTTTTATGTTTTTCAACAGCAAAAAAAAATAATTCAGGATTATGAAACTATTTCTCATGGATTAAATGTTGTACATCCATGAGAGGCTCTAGCCCCCATGTGATTTTACACAGGATAAGTGGTTGTGTTCATAAACATGCTTTTTACTTTCCCGTCTCTCATTAACCTTCCTCCCTCTGTATCAACTTTTCTTTTCCTAAACATTTTGGTGCCATTCATACTTATTTTCCAATCCCATCACTTGGCTTAGGTGCCGCTGCTAAAAAACAAGACAATGGAGACGGTGTGGACTTTTGATACAACTTGTTTCTTGGTGAAGTATTGACATTTGTCACATTACTGATGGAAAACTCACTCAAATATTCTAATCAAGGTGTTCAGGCTTTTCTAATAATAATAATACTAATAATACATTTTTTTCATAACGCACTTTACTTTTGGATCAAATCTCAAAGTGCTAGAAGGTAAAAGCACATAAAGGCATTATTAAAAAAATATGATAAAAAGCAGCGATATTAATTCAAAGTTAATAAGTTCTGTTAAAAAGGAAAAAAAGTTTTTCTGGCCCAATTCCAGGTGAATATGGTCAATGGGTTCCCAGGTAGAGGCGGCATTTGTCATTGTCGAATGTCGTTTCCGGTTTCCACAAAGTGGTGGTATGACTGCAGATGAATTTGGGCTGTAAAACACCACCTCTGACCACCAGGGAGCGCTAGAAGCTCATCCTAGAACCTTCGGCTGTGACATAAACCAACGTTTTTAATCAAATCTTTCATTGTGCACAGTACTAGGTAAAAGCCCGATTGTGGGCGGGTTGTGAAGATGTCTAGAACACTGGGTCCACTAATACCTCTAGACTAAAGTACTGATGCCAAACACACTTTAACACTACAGCAGGCCCGGTTCAATGATTTCTGACCAACTTGTCGTTCAAAAAACCGTGTTGTTCTGATGAAATGGCTTCATTCACTCGACTAAACATCAGGATGCAACAGAATCCTTGCCAGTGGTCTAGCAAGGATTAGTCAACTTGAAAAGGCGCCAGCGGCTTCCTTTGAACTGGACTCCTGCTATTTGTACTTACTACGATACATCAGAACTTTGCGCCCCAACCATGTAATGGTTTATGAAAGACGTGAGCCAACATGGAGGAGACAGACCAAAACAGGTAGACAGAGAGAGAGATTGTGCGTTTTGGAAAGAGAGAGAGAGAGAGAGAGAGAGAGAGAGCTTAATTCGAGTCACTGCCTCTATATTATGGACAATTGTGTTTGTATTCCAACCAAGCTTTCCTCCCACTCCCCGTTCTTCTATCCTACCAACTGGTCAGATCCGTGAGAAATCGCCATATCGAGGTAAGACTTTCCATCATATTTCCTTTTTTACATGTATGTATCGATTATTATTGTATTATTACTGCATAATATAACGGATGGATTCTTAATGATGTATGTATGAGCGCTGAAGGGAAACCCAGCCATAAACATTCCTGCTGTATCTACTGCACTTTTTAAATTTGACATAAAATATGTGTTACAAAATATGAGGATGGACCAAAAACAAACAAACAAAAAAACACTTCGGTTGCTTTTTTGTTGTGAGATTTGTGTTGATTTCTTCTCCGTGAAATAGTTTAGGGATGGATGAAGAGGAGTCCTGCACACAAATCTCTGCCTTCAGGATCGTAAGGAAACAGTGATGATGTTATTTTATTGGAAAGAAATGGTCAATTAGTCAAAAGAAAACTTTTCACTTTAACGTTCAAGTTGGCGTTAACGTTGAACATCAAATTAAATAGCATGATTAAATGAGATGGCATTATTTTATCGTGATATTTTTAACAGCCAAATAATAACCGTGTTACAGTCATGCTGATCCGCTGACCACACAGTTTTTCACAGAGACTGTTTTTTTTTTCTTTTAGAGAATCTTATTCTATATTTGATCTTATTCTATTCCTGTAGAGGAGCGTCGTGACTCAGCGGTCAGCACAGTCACCTCAGGTGGTTCTGGGTTCACGTCCTGGGTTCTTTGGAAGTAGAAAGACATTTTTTTGGCAGAAGGTTTGTTGTAACGTAAACTAGTGGCAGTCGTGTCTGCGGTTTATCCAAACTCATTTACTTCTTGCTTCAGGAATGAAATGAAGCTTAACTCCATGTAAATGTCTATAAAACCTGATGCGTGGAATCCTGTGGAATATAACAACATTTTTGTCATCACATTCAAATACATCCAATAATAATGTAGAATATTAGTGGTCCTGGTAGTACTGCTTGTGGCCAGTAATTTAGCCATTAGAATCACAAGACTGGTAACCTTGTAGAACCTGAGATCATCCCCAGACAGACAGCATTGTGTGGACCACTTGATTGATGAGACGAATCAGGAGAAATCTAATTTTCCCGCTGTCATCCAGCTTGGGTTTGCATTTCCTTGACAACCAGTGACAAAAAAATGTCAAGTTTTGTGTGGAGGGATTGTGACAGGGGAGTAACTGCTTTCACGTGCGAGCACATCGGCATAGTTACGACTCATTACTGGGTAGTATTGCCGGGGCGTATTGTCTCACGTGGACGTAGAACCTGAGTCCAGTCTATTGCATTCCCGTGGATATACAAAGAGACCTGTGTGAGTGGTACCTCGAGCAGAAATAGGATCATAGATGAATTGGTTTCATGTCTGCGGGAAAGGTTGGCCATCATGAGAAAGAAATGTGCAGTAAAGGAGCAAATGGTGTGTATGTGGACCATTATGCCAGGGAGTGTGTGTTTGTGTGTGTGTGTGTGTGTGTGTGTGTGCGTGTGTGTGTGTGTTAAGCCTGACACCACAGGTTATCTAGTTATACCAGTGATAACATAGTAGTTCCGGGAATCTGTATATTGATGGTGGTGGTAGTAATATTTTAAGCTCAATGCTAACACTGTATGCTAACACTGTATGCTAACATGTAATGCGAACTCTCATATGTTATGTTGTCCTTCTTTGGGATTTAGCATTCAATATTTTAGCATGCCACGACTAATGTCTATGAAGAGTTGCATGTAAGCAAAGCGACATTAGCGTCATGCTAATATGCAATATCCAATATTCACATGACGATGTTTATCAAGTAATGTCCACCATCTTCTTCATCTTGCTTATTTTAGCATATTATCACGCAATGTTGTTCAGAATGAAAGTCTCATTCAGTCCTGGATGGGATGGCGCCACTAAGCCTTGCCACAAATTTGGTTTGCTGGCCTCTCTTATTTATTGAAGTCAAAAAATACCCCAGAACAAAATTATTTCCTTGAGGCCATAAATATCTCTTTAATTTGATTTTAAGATTCATTCGGTTTTATATTTGAAAGTATCGAACTTTCCTCACGCTACAACTCGTGGTGGGGTCGATGGCAGAGAAACCATGTGAGCCACACAAACAAGAAAGTGAAACTTTGAATAGAAGGTTTTTCTATGGAGCCTACCCCACGTGACCCTCACTTCAACTTACCTTTAATTAAAGAATATTTTTGGACAGTGGGAGGAAGCCCGAGAACCCAGAGAGAACCCACACAGACATGGAGAGAACTTGCAGACTTTGCACAGTTTGTTCAGTTCTGGGGTAGAATTGAATGAAGATTTGAACTTGGTACAATCTCCAACCGTGCCAATGTTGTTTTTTCTTTTTCTGTTACGTCCATGTACGATAACTCTCATCTATGCACTGCAAATAAGTTATCCGTCATCTTCATTCTTTCAATACCCTTTTTCTCTCCTCCATTCAAACAGGATGGCCCTTCTCAACTATCCTGTTCCGGACTTGGACGTCACCTTGCAGGAAGTGAGCCGCGTCCTGCAGCTCACTTTGAGTCCTGACCTTTACTCTGAGTTCAAAAGTGCCCTAGAGCAGCAGAAGGAGATTCTTCAAGAGACCCACCAAAAATTTGCTGCCATTGCTGCAGGCCGAGACAATTGGGTGACGGAACAGTTCAAGAAGGGTCTCCTGTCTTGTGCTGACCCCCTGCCCACCTCCACAGCCCTCCCGGTTGTTCTTCCTCCTCAAGCAAAGCGATCTCCTCAGGTGGCGAGGGCGGCCGCTCTGCTCTGGGCGGCAGCAAAGCTGCACAGTGAGCCTTTAATACTTACAGGCAATGAGCCGATGGAATGCACGCAGCAATCTGAGGTATTTGCTGCCAGTCGAATTCCTGGCAGACTCCGAGATGAGATCGAGGTGAGATAACTGATTGCACACAACTGGCTGGACCGGTCAAGCAAAACCAAGGAAAGCTAGCGATTATAATTGATTAATGTTCGCTCAGTCCTCTTTGCGTTGTTTTTCTTATACCGACTGTATGACATTTCAAAGTGAAAATAAAACTTCCTAAGACTTGGTCAGTCCATTATATGTTATATATTGGCTTTGCTCAATGACTTCAGGGGCTCCATACATAATTGACAGAGTACATACAAACACACAGCGGGCTCGTAGCTAGCTTTGCACTCCCGCTAGTTTGAGCCGCTCTGCCAACATTAGCTTCTTGAAACTTGCTAAGTTCGTTGTCCCGAACATTTCGAGGTTTCTTCCTTCGCAGCTTATTTTGTCCTTACTGGTGTCACAAATTAGAAGCTTTTTTGTTTTCTTCATTCACTGTGAAAGATTTCCAAGCTAGTACGATGTTTGTAGCCATGGCAGCTAATGGTTGGTGTGCTTGTACGGCGCACAGAATCGGCCGCTGGGAGGCTGCTTGGTGGATCACTGATCACATCGAACGAAGCCTCTTGGCACCGTGCAAGTCTAGTAAAAAGGTTCTAAGCTTTAGTTGTGGAGGTTACAGGTGAGCGAAAACTCTCAACCACATAGGGCATACAAACGCAGCCATTAGCCTAGTTTTAACTTACTCTTAATGTTTTTCTGAGCAACTTCTGATCTGTCTTTTCATTTTCAGATCTACCCCGATAGCCTCCATGCCATTATTACTTGTGTTGGAGGTGTGTTCCCTGTGGACATATTGTGGCGTCCCAGCACCGGTGGGCCAGCTTCTGCTCGATCATTCGCTGACATCTATAAGCAGCTGGTTCCGCTGATGGATCAACCCAGAGCAGAAAAAAAGAACGATCCGACTGCCATTTGCAGCCTTTCCGCTCTGGGGCGGAAAGCCTGGGCTGCCACTAGGGAAGAGATCCTGGGACAAGGAGGAGATGCAGCAGAATCACTGGGACTGATGGAAAGTGCTGTGGTGACACTCTGTTTGGAGGAGTGCAACGCCCCCCCTGAATTGGGCGATGTCCTTAATGCCATTAGGCTTGGAGGAGGAGGAGACAGCCCTTTTCTCAGATACTATGACAAGGTATTAGAGTCTGGATAAGGCTTTAGAACCAAGCCCAGATCAGATTCCCCATGTGCATCTTGTAATCAGGGCTGATTCTTATTCAAATCAGACAATAGATACAAAATATCACATAGCCAGGGTTCACATTCTATATTATGTATCAAATTATTTCAGTCATACGTCTTCAGCTGGGATAGGTTCCGGCCCCCCTCGACCCTGAAAAGGATAAGGGGTTGATAATGAATTAATGATATAATAAGGGTCAGCATATCTATCTATCAGGTCTTCCAGTCCCAGAAGTAGATTTGAGCAAGTTAAATAAATAAGGTGTTATGATTTCCCTGAAAAGTTGGGGATATTATGGAAGGGTGATTGCTACAACGTCTGTAGCCTCTGTCGCAGATCCTTTGTTTTAGTGTGATAACTCAAAAACCATTTCATAGATCAGTTTAAAATTCTATAGCCCCATAGACCTTATTGTGAGGAAGAACTGGATTGATTTGGGGAAGGGTTGATTGTATATTTCCGATACTAGGGGCATGACACCGTAGGCCTGGTTAAATATATAAAATGATTGTACGCTATGAACACATGCTGTTACTACTATTTGAGGTCATGAACAAAAAAATTAACTCTATATGTTTTCTTTATTGACAGATGTTGAACCTGGTAGTGTTCAAGGACAGCACAGCTGGGATGCTGTTTGAACACAGTGCTGTGGACGGGATGGTGGCTGGGCTTGTGACCACACATGTGTACAATTTGTCAGAAACTGCCGACCTAGACAAAGTCAAAACCGAAACAGAAAATGTGAACAATGTCACCTCTCTTTGTCCAACACCCTTAACATTCCCCTTGCAAAGCATAAATATACCCAAACTAAGCCCTAATTTAAAGGCAACACACCCAGTTCTCACTTTTGACGTGCCTTCCTATCCGGATGTGTTTTCTTGTCTCAGAGGTCAAAGAGGCTTGTATGATGCTTGGATCAACTTTTCTCTCCAACTCTCCCTGAGGCAGACTCTTGGGGACTCTGCTGACAATCACATACTTGTCACCCCGTCCCATATGCGGCACTATGAACATGGTCGATGTGATCCCACATACTCGCTCACCATGCATTCTCGGAAGTTAGGAGGTGCCTTAGCATCATATGTTTGCCCAGATAACACCATTAAATTAGGTGACGAACTTCTCTTCCAATTCCATGTAGCATTTATGGAACACAAAAACCTCATCAGAAACACCAAAAATGGTCAGGGTGTTGGTCCCCATTTAGCTGCATTGCGTCGAACATTGCCATCTGACAATCCATTAAAGAAGTACCTGGACCCCTTTGGATGTCCATCCGTTTACCTCACAGGTTCAGATCTGATGGAGGGTGTGGAGTGTGGAGTAGGGAATGTTTATGCCAAGGATCAGCTCGCTGTAACTTACCTTGGAAAAAGAGACAAGGTTCGCATTGTATTAAATGCAAAAGGGAGCTTTGCTCCGACTCTTGAGAAGCTTGCAGAAAACCTGAAGAGAAACCTGAAGTTTGTGATGCTTCCAGCTCTTCGCTATGCCATTGCATGCCAAATGGGAGCTCTTGACAGTCTAAAACAAGCTCCAACAAACAAAATGAACAGAGAAGGATATCACTGTCCACAGAGGCCACACAGTCACAAACCCACCGTAGATTTAGACCCTAGCATGAGTCCCGACTACACTCTGGTTATCCATGGTGGTGCTGGAGAAGATATGATGTTGGACAAAGATGCAATTTGGGTTGTTGAGTTTGCTCTACAGACAGCCTTAACCCTTGGATCACAAATTCTTGAAAAGGGTGGCAGGAGTCTAGATGCAGTTGAGAGATCTGTGCAGGCTCTGGAGGACTGTTTCCTGTTCAATGCAGGCAAAGGTTCGGTATTCAACAAAGATGGCAAAAATGAAATGGAAGCAACCATTGTAGATGGCAATGCAAAGAGTGCAGGATCTGTTGCTTGTGTGCAAAGTGTGAAGAACCCAATAAAAGCTGCCAGATGTGTCATGGAAAAAAGCTCACATTCACTCATAGTTGGTAATGGGGCTGAGGAGTTCCTGCAAAGTTTAGAGGAGAAAGAGAAGCCCGTTGGGCCTGAGTATTTCCACACTGATATACGTCACAGACAATTGGAGGCGAAGCTCAGTGCTGGAAATGCTTCAAATAAAAATCACCCTCAGACAGTTGGCGCTGTAGCCTTGGATCGTTGGAATGGATTTGCTGCTGCATCTTCCACCGGTGGGATAGTAGGAAAGCTGAAGGGGCGAGTTGGGGATACGGCAGTTGTGGGGGCAGGAATATATGCCGATGAAAAGGTAGCCATTACTTGTTCTGGGGATGGAGATATATTTCTGAGACACACAGTTGCACAGAAAATAGCCAGTCTATACCATCATAGAGGTTATAGCCTCAGGCAAGCATGCAGAGAGGTGATGACTGAAGATCTGAATGGTATCTGTGCAGGAGTGATTGCTGTAGACAGCAATGGTGAGGCTATCATTGAAACAAATGCTGGTGTGATGTTCGTAGCCTCAATGGTAAATGGCCGGTCACGTATAGAAATCAGGAGGCCCCTACAGAGCTTCTCTGATGTGATATGGGAAACAGATGAGTTGGTTGCGTACCTCAACCCCAAACCCTGGATCCCAGGGTCAACAATTCTCACGAGAAAAACTCTTACCGGGGCGCCTAGCATCTTCCAGTTGGCTGTACCAGATTTTGTCGACATGCTTAAAGGAGCAAGAGCTGTGTCAAGATTGCTATGTGAGAGATTGGGAGTACAGCGCTGTGCCTTGGTTTTCAATCCAACCCCTGGACAGCAAGCTCACATTCGACTGCTCCCACTTCATGGCCTAGAGCCAAAGTGGCAGCCCCATCTTGCCAGTGAAGAGGAATTTCACCCTTACGACCCTGGTTACTGTACATCAAAAAGGGGCCCATGTTTGGAAGATGAAACTATGGCTAAGATACAAGCCAAAATTAGACATGGACTGCCGACACCCAATGCACCATCGTGCTTTGACTTTTTTGGAGATGCTTCCAATGACGACCTTTTCAGTCGTATTGTACGAGGAGAACAGCAGCAGTGGAGAGTATGGGAGGATGGTCAGCATGTTGCCTTCTTGACACCATATCCAAACACTCCTGGATTAACTGTTGTGGTCCCACGCACACCATTGTCCAGTGAAATCCTCAAACTAGAGGAGGCTGAGTACCAAGCGCTGATCTTAGCCACTTATAAAGTTGCCCAACTACTGAAAGAGGGGATGAGAGCTCGAGGTGTTGCACTGATCTTTGAAGGCTTCGAGATTGACTATGCCCATAGCAAACTAATCCCTCTGTTGCCTTCACCTGATGAAAGTAATCCTGCTGAGCTGCAACCAGAGTGCTTCCAAAGCTACCCTGGCTATGTGTCATCACTGGAGGGCCCAGCTGCTGACCCTGAAGTTCTAAAAAAGATCCACTCAAAAATTACCCATTGCAGTCCTCCTCGTTCCTGGGAAGACCCCCAGTCTCACTCCACACTTGCCATCAAAAGCCAGTGGTATCGCAACCTTTTCCAGATTCAGAACACTCTTTTCCACAGCACAGTGGAATATTTCCACAGTTGCTGCCACTACTCCTACGCTCTAACCCCTCTCACCACAGACACCATCTCCTCGCCACTGGGCCTAGGATCTGACTCAGAACCAGTCTCTGTTAACCTCCTAGGTAAGGATGTGTACCTCGCAGACTCGATGCAATTTGTGCTTGAATACTTTCTTCGCTTCCAGGAGAACCTGCCTGGGACATACTACATATCTCCCAGCTTTAGAGGAGAAGATCCAGATTCCACACACTTGAACCAGTTCTACCATGTTGAGTGTGAACTCTTGGGTGACATGGACAATGCCATGTCCATTGCAGAGGGATACGTGGCTCACCTTTCCAAATCCATGTTGAAGAAACACTCTGATATAATCCTCAACATAGCCGGAAGCCTTACGCACGTCACAGCCATGCTGGAGAAGTTGGATGGAAAAACTCCTCTCCCAAGAGTCCCTCTAGACCAGGCCATTCCCATGATGCCCTCCACTGACTGTCTAGAGTGGGTTCAAGATGGCCAACCCCTCCTTGGCAGGAAGCTGACACGCAAAGGGGAGCAAGTCTTGATTAAGAAGTATGGCGGCGCTGTTTGGCTGACAGAAATGGATCATCTAGGAGTTCCCTTCTACCAGGCGTATGTAGAGGGCACAGGGCAGAAGAAGGCTAAAGCTTCTGACCTTCTCTTGGGTTTGGGTGAGACTGTGGGTCTCGGTGAGCGGCATTCCCACCCTGAGATGGTGCAAGAGGCCCTCAGACACCATGCAGTGCCAGAGCAGTCCTACAATTGGTACATTAACATGCGTAAGGTGAAACCCCTCCTAACCAGTGGATGGGGCATGGGGAGTGAACGCTATCTGTGTTGGCTTCTTCAGCATAATGACGTCAGAGACATTCAAATCATTCCACGGATGAAAGGAATGAAGTTTATGCCCTGATCATGGGGATGTCCATGCATGAAGATGAGATGAGATGAGTTTTCTGTGCCCACGTATTTCCTACAATGTCAGAAGATAGGATGTCTTAACTTTCCAAACATATACACATACATTTGACGGTACATCCTGTTTACTCAGAACATGGCAGGATTAGGTTGAAAGACTAAACTGCATATAAACAGAATGAGATTCTGAAACCTAAGAAGTTACATCCCCTCATTTCATCTGAGGACAAACTCATAGTCAAATCAGTAATTGTTTTTTTTTTACTTTTTGATAATATAAATGTATGAATTATCTGTTTTGCTTGTTGATTCAGTTTATATGTCCATTGTACACAAATCTCACTTCAAAAAGAGATTCATTGTCTGTTTGAATTAACCTGTACTTGTAATAATGATGTCAAAAGGAACATATATCATGAAGTATTTTAGAAATGCCTCAGCAATCCAGACTTTTGGATTTTCTTCCTCAACAGTGATTTTTACTAGGAAACACGTTGTACAACTTTTTTCTACCTAATCTTTGTGTGTTTGAGATGAAATGTTGCTTAAATGTTATTGGTTCTGTACTTACACAAACTGGAGGCATGATTGGAAAAAATTGAAAAAAAAAATGGTTGATTTTGTTGTTAACTGTTATTTGTCGGCATTAAGGCTTGGTTTTATTTCTTATTGCTACAGCATCGATGTAACTGAAAACTGAGAATACAATAATACTGAAAGCACCAACTGAGTTGTTTCCATGTCATCTTTTCTTCAAGATCTTTTAAACATAAAGTTTGTCAAAATCAAAATCAGTAAAGTTTTTCCCAGTCAAAAATTCAATATGCGGAACGAGACGATGTGACGACCCCTAAAAAGGGAACGAGGCGAAGGAAGTTGTTAAATGCATTAGGATAATTGCTCTCAATCATCAAATACCGATAACTATGAACATACAGGAGCCACCATTTGGATTGATATCTAATGAGATCGATGGAACCTGGTCCTCGGCGCCTTGGATCACGGCTGCAACAATTTTTTTTTTATTACCAATAACAACAAAAACATGTAAATGTTTTTAACGATGCAAAAACACTAGGACAAAATGAACAATTAACAATAATACTTGGGTATGAGGTGCTTTTCTCTATGGCTTTCTTTCTTGCTTGGCCACAACCGTCTTAGATGTTAGTGGCCACAAAGCTCTCCATTGGTCTCATCTGACCTTTGACCTTGTTCCATTGAAAGTCCCAGTTGTGTTTGTTCTTCTGTAGGAGCTTTAGCTCGCATGTGGATGACAGCAGAGGCTTTTTTCTTGACCCTCCCAAACAGCTTGTGTTGGTGTCGGCGCCATCTGATGGTGGTTAGGGAGACCTTCTGACCCCAAGAGTCAGCTGACCTCTGACTTCTCTAGCTGTAATCCTTGGAGACTCTTTTGCCAGACGAACAATTTTCCTCACAGTGCGTAGAGTCATAGTGCTGACATGTTCCCTTTCCGGCGGATTTTTTAACATTTCAAGACTCGTAAAACTTGATTGATCTTAATTATTGATCAAACAGTTGAATCTGACATTTTGAACTGTTGAGAGATGTTTTTGTCTCCATTGCCAGATTTGCGCAACTCTACAACTTTTCTTTTCTCATCATTGCTGTGTTCTCCGGTCTTTCACATTGTGAAGAACCTCAGAGAGAATCAGGCCTGTGTCACCTCATATTTATACCCCATAAAACAGGATGTCAATGCTCACCACTTCAGAGTTCCCTCTCAAACAGGTGGACCTACAAATAGGACTGTAAATATTCATGATACCTACGCAGGATTTCAAGGAGTGGCAATAAATGTTGCACATATTTAAGAGAAAGATGTTTTTTAAAACATCTTTCTCTTGAAAAAGGGAATATTGTGTGAGGTACTAAAAAAGCGTTTCTCGTATCAACGATAACAAGGCTCGATCAGAACGATGAATAAACATTCACAGATATGAATCTGTTGCACACTTTCCCACACATGCAACACCTTTAACCTTAATTCCATGAATAAGCAACATAATACGACAAATATCATACAGAAAATAAGCAATCTCACTCTTGTGGTGTCCTTAGCAACAACGTAAGCTAGCAAACAAATTGAGCTAGCAGAGCTCGTTAAAGCGTCACGGTTGTAAATAGCAACATTAAACAATATAGATGAAATAACGTTGTGTTTCATAAACCCTTCACAATAACTGTTTGTTTGAGGATCTCATACCTGAAAAAGGGGAATATTGTTTGAGGTGTTGACAAATACTTGGACACCAGCTTACCTCAATTCCTCAGCTTTACGCCGCCGCTCTGCTGGAGCCCTCATGTAACTACATCTAATCCACATACTCCCCCTCAAGAGGAGACGTCCTCAACATACTGACTCTAACATGAAGAGCACAAACACAAACAACATTTGAAATACTTGGTACGGCCTGGAACTCTCTCCTTGGATTCATTTTTGTTTCGGAGTCCATGGACATGTCCGTCAAATGTCTTAGAAGGTCAAAACAATTATTGTGACAGAATTAAACCCTGTAAAGCCCTGTTAGCTGTGAGTAAGTTCACAGCCCTGTCTCTGAGGTCACCGAGGTCTCATCTCCACCTCGCCATCTTGGTTTCCTCCACTGATGTCAGTCCACACCAGGTGAGTTGTCACTTTGAACATCCTCATTTTCTGGTAGGTTGGATTCAGTATTTACTGACGTGACCCGTTGCTTGTACTGGGTCCGGTTCAGTCAGATCCTGTACCATGTCCAGTGCGTCTTTTGAGAACTCTGGCAGTGGAGCAGTGGGTGGAGGTTTCATGTCTCCTTTTTGAGTAACTACAGGTTTTTCGTTATGTTTTTGCAGGGCGGCTGTCTTCAGTTGCAGGTGATCACATGGTAATGGGACGCAAGGCAAGGCAACTTTATTTATAAATCACATTTCAGCTACAGGCCAATTAAAGCGCTTTACAAAAACAATCGGGAAGATTGCGACAAAGTGCCAAAGAACATGAACCCATACTTAGAAACAGTCATAAAACATCAAGATTTTTTTAATATTACAAACAAGCTAAGAATAATCAAATAAATAATAAAATGTGAACTGGTCCAATGCGTGGATCACCTCCCCGATCCTGTTCAACCTGTGCAGGTGTAAAGGAGACAACTGGGACATTTTGGATCATGGAGAAGACTTTAAACAGAGAGTGTATTGGACATTTGACTCTGTCTGTGTTTCCGCTGCCTGTGCATCTGCTCCCACCTCATCACATGATCTTCTTCTTCCTCTGTGCAGTCACTCATTATCTCCTCAATATCTGTTGGCATCCTTGAAAACACAACAGCACAAATGTTTTCCTTGCCAGGGCGGTATTTAGTAGTGAAAACATCAATAGCTGATTCTGCAGCGCCGCTGCTTCCTGTAGCATTCAACTTTGCGTTGGACAGCCCATAATCAAGGGATTGTTGTTACTGCTGACTGTGAGAAAGGGGGCATCATATAATCTCTGAATCTTTCTGTGATCACCCCTTAAAGAGAGAGGAATTCCAATTCCCCCGAGTGGAGGTTGAGGTGTTCATTTCCTCAAATGCTGACAACGGCTGCGACCGATATGCATTGATGTGCAAAGTTCTGTTTTGTTTTTGATGCAACACGGCACCTGGTTCTTTGTTGGTCTGCGTCGGTACAAAGAAGAAATACCTGAGAAACGTTGTGAAACGAAAAGATAGACAGTTGAACAAGAATCTATTGGTGTAAGTCTGTTCCATTGAATTGGTGAGATGGCACAACGTTTGTATTTCCCTTCTTGTCAAACTTCCTTCCGTTTGTCTCTTGAACAGCTACTTTAGTGCGATCATAAAGGAGGATGGCAATGTGAGACAAATCTGTAATGTTCTGGCGGTAAGAACTGAGCAGTCCAATAATCTGTCTTAATCACCCAACTGTTCTGGCGGGGTTTTTTTCCTTTCAGGTACCTTATGGCGGCTGTGTCAACAATTTCCTTCCGCTGACACTATTCTCCCAAGGTTGTGAATTTCTCTTTTGAATAACTCGCATTTGATTGGCTTTAATTGGAGCCCAGATTACCTCAGTATCTGCAGCACAGTCCGGACTCCACTGACACGACTTTCTTTGAAATATGGAATCAATGTTTTAGTCCCTTGAGACCCTCTAGACCTTCTTCCACGTTGCTCCGGAAAGCCGGAGGAACGCTCCGATGCACTATGTTTGGCGACCCATTCTTTACGAGGACTAAAGTTTTAGGTCCGTCTGGACGCTGTGGGTTGTCATCAGGCTCAAACACTAATGTTGTGTATGAGACTTAGCATGTATCCTGCATTTCACCTGGAGAGTAGAGAGAGCTGGGACATCCACCCTTTGACGGGCTTTTCTCTCTATGCAGGCCATTTTCATAGCTTTTATAAATGTACCCATACCAACGTCCAATCCACATGTTCACCTTTAACTTCCAAGAGGTTTGTTCACATAACCTCACAAAGGTCTCCGCTGGTGGTTGAGATTTATCTTTTACTTTCCTTCATATTAACGATACCAGGACTAGATGTGTGTCATACTGCCTCCTCCCTCACCATAAGAACTTCCCTGTGTGTGTGTGTGTGTGTGTTTGTGTGTGTGTGTGTGAGTGAGTGAGGGAGTTCTGTGTGTGGGTGCTGTGTGAATGTGTGTGTATTTGAGTGAGTGTGTGTACTGTGTGAATGTGTGTGTGTATGCATTGTTTGAATGTGTGTGTGTGTGTGAGTGGGTACTGTGTGAGTGTGTGCGCTTGTGCTTTGGTGCATAGGAATGTGCTGTGTATATGTGTGTGTGTGTGATTTCTGTGTGTGTGAGTGATGTGTGTGTGTGTTTGTGTGCATAAGAATTTGCTTTGTACGTGTGTGTGTGAGTGATGTGTGTGTGTGTGTGTGTGTGATTTTTGTGTGTGTGCGTGTGTGTGTTTGTGTGTATAAGAATTTGCCGTGTACATGTGTGTGTGTTGGTGATGTGTACATGTGTGTGTGTGTGAGTTATGTGTACATGTGCGTGTGTGTGTGAGTGATGTGTGTGTGTGTGTGTGTGATTTCTGTGTGTGTGCGTGTGTGTGTTTGTGTGTATAAGAATTTGCCGTGTACATGTGTATGTGTGTTGGTGATGTGTACATGTGTGTGTGTGAGTGATGTGTACATGTGTGTGTGTGTGAGTTATGTGTACATGTGTGAGTGTGTGTCTGTGAGTGATGTGTACATGTGTGTGTGTGAGTGATGTTTACATGTGTGTGTGTGTGATGTGTGTGTTTGTTTGTGTTTGTGTGTGGTGTCAGACACCCAGCTTGTCTTTCATCTATAATCCTCTCAGCCTTACAAACTTCATGACGTTTCCAGATCATTATCTCAGCTTTTACCATCATTCAGTTTGGAAATCAGTTTCCTGTTCCACACATTTATTTGGCGTAGGTTTTTCGCTGGATGCCACACTCCCCCTGTAATCCGGGCACTGGTCCGGCGCTGGAAGTTCACTGATTTGTGAGAACTTCTTGGCTGGGTTATACAAGAGAAGTCCTGAACTTTTAAATTCTTTTTAAGTCATAAAGGTGTGTGGATGGAAATCTCTTTATAATTCCTTCCATGAATTGTGAGCCGAAAAACAGCCAAACTATTTATCAACACTTTGCCCTTTGCTAACCAGAACCCTCTACTGATACTCTTCAAGGTCCACGTTGTATATTTACAACCAGAATCTCACAAACCTCCAGATAAAACCCCCTTTGACAGGATTTGCTGGCTTGACTCAGTTGTGATCCCTGGCTCCTGGCTCCTCACTGGTCTCTACAAATAAAGCCTCGGAAGTATTTTTGTCAGTCTGTCTGTCTTCTACAGTCTGGGTTCAAACTGTTTACAAGAGCATGTGAACACAATTCAGCGAAGCACGTCCGACAGCATGTCAGCCTGGACCGCTCTTGTGATTTGCATTTGGCCGTTTGATAGAAAATGGATGACGCAGAAAATAAGTTTATTTGCAGCAACTCAACTTCAATCATCTACAGCCTGAGGTTTGATTCATGTCTTCAGATCATTTATTCCAGTGAAAGTACTAACATCACACTGTGAAGGAACTCGTTTTAAGGTTTAAGTCTAGCTCCCAGAACTGAAGGGGAAGTGTTAGTTGAGGTAAGGTGGGGTCAGAAAGTGGAGGATGTTTTAAGCAGAAGGTCTTAACGCAGCTTGAGGCCCGTAGGGGAATCCAAGATGAATAACAGAACTCTCAACAGGTGCCATAATATACTCAGGTCCGAACAGTGTTCCAGAGGAGGTAAGACGTAGAAAGCCCAGCTCTGGAGCAACGTTTCCTCACAAATATTTGGGTGAGTATTTCATAAGTCATTACAGATGAAAACACTCACATTGCAGTAATGTGGTGTGACAACCAAACGGTTCTGTAATACAGAACCATCGTGCAGACATGAGACGGGCTCATGAGACTTATGGCAGCGTGACATTACTCCAGATATTAGACAGGGGTCGAAACCAGGAGCACTCTAAAAAGGTTAAGTCCACGACTGAAGGCAAAGTTGTCATGCCCTCCTCATCCTCCTCTTCCTCCTCCTCCCTGTCAGAGGTGTTCCATGTGTGTGGGTATGTCTGTTTCATTTCAGGAGTGGGTTCAGGTGTGCTGCGGTGGAGCTGCCAGCTGCTCTAAACCAACAATCTGCACCGCTATAGAAGACCGGCCTTCACTCCACATCATATAATCTGTTTATGCGGTTGGTCATATCCATCATATCATCTTTCTATACCTTTGACCTTTTATTGCATCACTAATCGATTGACTTCTGGCCCGACCCCAGCAGAACCACTCCTGCTATGGACCAGCTTTTGCACCTGGACCTCAGAACCAAGCCTTAGCTCAGCTAAATTGTAGCTCAGCTAAACTCCAGCTTTGATTCCTGCCTCTAAGAATCCTCCCTCGGATCTCCTCCTGCTCAATGTATTAGTAAATCACTTTTTGTCACTTTCCCTCTTATTGTATTGCATTTAGGTTCAAGTTTTAGCCGTAACAAAAAAGCGACGAAGTGGTTAGAAGAAGTCATGGACGTCCAAGGCAGACAACTAAAAAAAAAGTGGAAAGTACAAAGCCAGAAGTCTAAGCAGTCAATAAAGGAAAGCAGAAAATAAGTTTAAACAAACTTGAGGGAAACACGAAAAAAAGACTGAACAACTTCAAACAGAAGGGGGGTGGCTGGTGAGAAAGATAAACGTTAAGGAACAACCATGAGGAACCGGCGACAAGAGAGAGAAACACACTAACTTTAATACTGACAGAGGTACAATATGCATCAGTGGAGGTACAGACGATCAGCTGAGTTACAGACTATCAGTGTACGTACAGACGATCAGTGGAGGTACAGACGATCAGTGGAGGTACAGACTATAAGTGTAGGTACAGATTATCAGTGTAGGTACAGATGATCAGTGTAGGTACAGATGAACAGTGAAGGTACAGATGATCAGTGAAGGTACAGATGATCAGTGTAGGTACAGACGATCACTGAGGTACAGACAGGAGGTAAAGAATCAGAAAGCCGTGAGTACGATCTACTATCCTGTCTGCCCTTGACTGTGGTGACACTCTTTATGTGCACAATAATGCTACCACCCTGAAAAAGCTCGGTACTGTTTATCATTCAGCACTACATTTTACTACTGGTGATCTTTTCAAAGTCATTACTGAAATCTCTAACAGGCAGTGGGTTGGTCATCTCTGACCTCAAGGAGAAGGCAGCATTTGCTTATGTATGTTTTCAGAGGCATTCTACAAAAGCTACCCAATTGCCTGACATCCATCATTACATAGCGCTATTATCTCCACCAGACTAGATCTCAGGATCGGTTACTTGAGGTATCACAAGTTAGAGCTGAACTGGGAAAACTGCTTTTACCAATGGTGTGCCTAGAGCCTGGAAGTTCCCAGGGTTACCTTCCACCTGTCTTTGAACATATTTAAAGATCTGTTACATGAATTTGACATTGAGGACTGTAATTGAACGTACTGATTGATTGATATGCTGGTAATGTGGGCTGATGTTATATTGCTTTTTTCTATGTTCCATTGAATTTTTTTCTTTTAAAGATTTTTAATTATTGTATGTAACCAGGACACCATTTAAAATGAGACACTGGTCTCAATGAATTTCCCTGAATAGATCAAGGTCAATGATAAGAATAAATATAGAAAAAAATAATACAAATAATTAGAATCTAAATGAAAAAGAGAATTATTTAGATAATAATTTACAGACATTAAACACTAAAAACGTGGTAGGGGACTAAAGCCTGAATGAAAACTTATGTCGACGAATTAATAACAACCCGGAAGTAGTATGTTGAGGTGTAACTAATTCGTTTCCGGTTTGCGCTGAGGTTTTGACTCCCCGGCTTTAACAGAGCTCTGCCTCTGTCTAAAGACAAAAGTGTTGGTTTGATTTCTAAAGGGTAGGTTTGTTTCATATGTTATTTCTTTATAAACTTGTTTTTTTCTTTCACTGTGCATATTGTCACAGAGGCTAGTTAAAGGTCAACACAGTCTTAGCAAGCTAGGCTAACATGCTAGCCAGGAGAGATGTTTGACTTTCTGTTGAGCCAGCCATTTTCTAAAGACAATTCATCGTCTGGTGGATATATTTCCGTTATTCTATAGAATCTGTGGCTACAAGCAAGTTATTTAGAATTGAGTAAATTAAGAACCACACTCACTCGCTTGCGTAATTTCAAAATTTGCGTGGTTAGCTGCCCACCGTTTGAGCCATGGTTTCATGCAGAAGTCAAACATACACCAGCAAAGATGAAGTGGTCCGGTATTGAGGCCATCTGAAATACACTATTTCTTAAGGGTTACCATTTTGCATTGCACTACTTATAATTCAGAGTTGTCACGAGATAATAGCCATATACCGGAAGTGGTGGATCACGTATTTCATGTGTGCATTGACGGAGGTCAATTTGTACTGACATTTAACCCTCATTCCCCACCCATTTCTTCTAACTATGGATTTTATATTTTTCCACCTCAAAAACACATGTATCCGTCAATAAACCATGGTTCCTCCAAGCTTAAGTTCAGTCTATTCAGTTGCTGTGTCATCCTATTTTATGATTTAATCCAATAACTCAAATTTGACACTCAACCGAATCAACACACTTTTACCAACTGGATCTTTGTTGCAATGTTTATTCATCATTACAAACAAAGTGAAGAAGCACATAGAGCGACAGGTTTCCTCCATCTTGCAATTTTTGATCTGAGAGCATAACTCTAAAGCCAACTCACAACAACATGGTACTGAAACATTGGTGGTTTACTATTAAGGGAAATCTGTCCTTTTTTGTTTCTGCACTGCATTTTGAATTTAGAATCATTCTACGAATGGATTCATTTTAGATCAGGGTTGCAAAGGCATACCTGAAAAGCAGTTCATCATTTAATGTTTTGTTTCTTTTAACAAAATTTTGTGTTCATGTTCCAAAGATGTACCTTGTGGGGCTTTTTTTCTTGAAACGGTATAAGGATTTCTTTTTCCATTTGAAACTTTAATGTCTTATCAGATTTGCAATTTACATGAGGAAAAAATTAAATAACTCATAGCCATAGCTGGAATTGTCAATTTCTACTATGTTAAAGAATTAAAAAAAAAAATAAATAAATCCGACCATCTAGATTGTTCCTTGGGTCATACTCACCATATCTCACATCTCAAAAAATTATCAAAATCCATGCACAATCCAGGGATCCCTCTTTTAGTGTTAGGGTCAAGGATCTAGGGTTAGAGGCTTTACAACTTGCCATTGACAAGTTCACAAATCCCTGCTGAACAGACAGTTTAGCCAATGTCAGCAAAAACAAATTCTTTGTGGTAATGATGCAACTTTGCTTTGTTCTGGTCAATTCACTTCTAACATTTTTTCAATTCACAGGTTTCAGGGTGCTCCCCCTCTCCATGTTTGATCCCTAATGGGCGGCTGGTCTCGCAGTGCTGTGCTGGAGCTGTATCGGGCGCTCCTCCGTGCAGGGCGTCAACTTCAGTACACCGACCGTAATTACTACCGTCGTGCTGTGACCCGCGAGTTTCGTCGCTGTCAAACCTTGACAATACCTGAAGATAAGGAGGACGCACTGAAGAGGGGCCAGTTCTTCCTCCGCAGCCGATTGGGTGGGCTTATGTAGGCACAGGGTTTCACTGGTCAGCTGGAGGCGTTAAAGGTCATCTGGAGGTGTAGCTCCCAGGTGGGTTTACTTTGTGGGGGATGGTTGACTTAGATTTTGTGGAACCAGTGATGGCTGAGAGCTGTTGTCACAGCTGCATGGTGGTTGCTGTTCGCTGGAATCTGGGTACAAAACACATATTGTGGAATTGCAGCCAAGCGACAGAAAAATTAAAATCTCTTACTTCTTTCTGCCACTTTCTTGCTCTATCGACCGTTCTCAGTGGCAGGATGGCGGGGATGAGTGGAGACCGTAAAGGGAAGAAAGATGACAATGGGATTGGCACGGCCATTGACTTCATGCTCTCCAATGCAAAGCTTGTGTTGGGAGTGGGAGGAGCAGCCATGCTTGGAATTGCAACACTGGCTGTCAAAAGAGTAAGTGAGAAGGGATTTCGCTCCTCATGTTCTCCGTTAGCATTGATACCAGTGTTACCAGTGAGCACATCATTCTTTGTCGCACAGATGTATGACCGTGCCATAAGTGCTCCCACCAGCCCCACCAAGATGGAGCAGAAAGGAAAGAGAAGCTGGGAGGAGCCCGCTTGGATGGGTTCCTCGCCGCGGGTACTGAACCATGACATGAAGTCCACAGTTAGCAGGTCACTGCAGTCTCTGCCCACCTCCTCACATGCCTTTGAACCAGGTGAGAAAAAAATGGCACCCTTTAAAAGTTAATTAAAAAAAAGTAGTTAGTAAAAAATAGGCTTTTTTTTATTGACTTTCAGTCAGCTGTCATTTTATTTATTTGTTTATTTTTTTGACAGTGGGCCAATTATGTGGAATCTTGCTCATCTTTTACAGTGGGTGTTGGTTCTCTGTAGTGTCTTAGTCAGTCTGTGCCGCTTTACACTAGCTTGATATGTAGTTGAACTATAGCTTTACAATTTCTCAGCAGCTGTAGAAGCCCCTTAATTTAGTTTTTGTTTATTCTACCATGACATTTCTTGTCCCTCATTTCCAGCCTCACAATTTGTGTTAAATCATATTCAGATAGGTCCATATTCAAAAAACAATTAATACACGTCTGCTGCTTCTTTTTACACGCCATCATCTCAAATGGTGGAAGAGGTATGCGTGTGTGGAATAGCATGTTGGATAAATGAATGTTTAAAATTTCAGCTGCTTCTCTTCTCCTCAGACTGTCTGCGGCGGGCTGTGGGTCGTGCTCCTGTCAGAGGCAGAGGTACCACTCAGTCAGAGATGCAGCGGGCCCGAATGCGTCTGTCCCTTCAGGAAAGTCTGTGGGAGTTCTACCAGTGTAATGTGAACATCCCTGCTGAGGAGCAGGCTATGGCTAGGAGGGCGGCGCTGGATATCTGCGCTGAACTCCGAGTGTTCCTTCATGCCAAACTTCCCGACATGCCACTCAGAGAGATGTACCTGAGCGGGAGTCTGTACGACGAGCTGCAGGTAAGTGCCTCCACACATTTGGCACTTGTATTTATTGTATGTTACCATAAGGGTGGAGAAAATACCGGTAACAGGGTAGTTCAGTTTGTCAACTGTACATAGTTTTACTTCCTTCCTCCATATTCTAGGTGGTGACGGCGGACCACGCCCAGCTAATGGTGCCTCTCATCCTGGAGAAGAACCTGTGGTCATCCATCCCTGGGGAAGACACCATCATGAACGTCCCCGGTTTCTGGCTGATCCGCAGGGAGAATTTGGAGTATTTCCCCCGCAACAGCAGCTACTGGGACCGCTGCATGGTCGGAGGTTACCTTTCCCCTAAATCAGTCCTGGAGGTCTTCGACAAGCTCGTGGCTGGCTCCATCAACTGGCCAGCTATAGGGAGCGTCCTCGACTACATCATCCGTCCTGTGGTTCCCTCTGAGACTCTAACGCTGGAAGTGCAGTACGAAACGGACCGGAAGCTGTATGTGGACTTCCTGCCATTGCTCGTGATGGAGGATGGAACCTCGCTCATTGCCAAACCTCATCGACTTGCAGCAGAACGGCATGAAAACCTGTGGCGGCAGAGTTTCCGTGTGGCCGAAACGGCACGACTCCGGGCCCTGGACCAGGAGGACGGAGGTTGCCGATGCACCTGCCTTAAGTTAGCAAAGACGGTGTGCAAGCTCAACCCTGCTCTTAACCGGCTAAATTCCAGCCAGCTCACAAATGCCATATTGTTGCTGTGCGAAAGAGAAGGTGACTGGACACAGGAAGCATTAGCTGACCGCTTCCTTCAGCTGCTGCGAGCGCTAGTTGGACATTTAGAGGCCGGGAGGCTGCCCTGCGCCCTCAGCCCCAAAGTTAATTTATTCTGCGAGCTGACTGAACAGGAAGTGGACGAGCTGGGTTATACGCTCTACTCCGCCCTGTCAGATCCTGTCGTACTACTGAGAACTGCGCCACCGCCCCAACCCTGAAAACCTTGATTCTCCCACCGTAAAGATGGAAAGGATGTGGGCAAGGTCGACCCAAGGTCGAGCCACAGTGAGGAACCTGAAGGAGAGAAAACTAGTGCATGGAAGCATTCTTTATCCAGAATCACGCTGTCTCTTCATTCCCAAAAGGCTTGTTTTTTAAACATCAGTGAGTTTCTTCACGCTGAGATCAATGAGAGTCTCGACATGAAAGCTGTTTATGTGATAATGAAGAAGACTCAGGAGTTAACGGTTAGCATTAAAGCCATTGTAATAATGAAGTTCAGATGAGATCCTGCTGTGAGGCGCCTCTTGGGAATGATGGGTTGAACTCTGTTCGGTTGATTCATGTTAGCTTTCACGTGTTGCACCAGCACTGAGATCCAGGAACCTCATTATGTCCAGGATCATGAGTGGGTCCTCACTGTGTCAGGGCTAGAGTGTAATGTTGTGTCTGCAAATTCAAAAACTAATAAATTGTTGACCAGACTAAAAGACTGTGTTCTTTAAGACAAGCTAGTCTTTTCGTGCCCCAATCGTCTGCCATTACATTAAAACTACCTACCTAATGATCTTTAGGTCCCCTTTATGACACCAGGCACGCCTCATGGTGTGTTGTGATCGACGTCAGAGCCGGCATCAACCTTTTCTGCTCTTTGTACTACAGTGGCTCTTCTATGGGATCAAACAATATGGGATAACCGTCACTCCCCTGGTGTATGAAATGCTGTCGGTGTTTTGATAGAGCTCAGCTAAATATAAACAGATTAGTTGAGAGATCGTCATCAGTGCAGCAGCCTTGATGAAGATGTGAGCCTCGCGTGTTTCCAGCGATCAGCGTAAACACGTTAGTGGCCACAGAATGACTGCATGTTTTCTAAACCTACAAGTCAAACCGATGGAACCACAGAGTATGAAGTGGACTATGGGATCCACTACCTTTAGTAGATATGAATACAGTCGTCATCCTCTCGCTCTGGCGGGACTGGAGAAAGTGTTCATGTGATTGTCCCACACAGAGCCGCTCTTTGTTGCTTGTTGCTGTAACACACTGATACTGAGGACGGTAGTCACGGGCAACTTTGTCCCGTCAGACATTGAGGATGGCCCCGTAGGACATTGTGAACTGGTTCTTGCTTTAATTGAATCCGTATCAGCTCCTTTTTCACATTACCTGTAATATTGTCTGTTTGCTTTATGGATCAGTTTTGCATCACCAGAGCACCCGTGTCTTCAAGAGTGATCATTAGTTTGAGGAGTCCTTCAACATGCTGCTCCGACCACGAGCCTGAGCCTGATCTTAAACCCTGATTGGCTTATAGGGTGTCAGTCTGACCCAGTCTGTCTCCATTAGTCAGCCAGACGTGGGATTAGAGCAGAATCTAGGCCGTGTTATCAGAAGCTCTGGCCGTGAACGCGACACCAAAAAAACACACCTAACCCCTCTTGTCTGTGTGTAGTAATAGATTACAGGTGCTAATGTCTTTGGATCAATCAGATCCTGTAGTAAAGGTGGTGTTGACAGCCAGTGGCTCTGATGGTTGGTGGGAGTCACTAAAGCAACGGCTTTTGGCGATGTCCAAATAATCCCTCGCTTCCTGTTCTCACTTTCAGCCTGAGAATAACTCCAGTGGATTGCGGTCCAGGCTGCTGGTAGAGCGGACCGGACCGTATGTCGTAGAACTTGGGTGCACTCACTGTCGCATTATAGCAGAGAAACATTTGAATATTTTTTCTACTTATTGTTCATTTGTCACCAAAAAGAGCCAAATATTTCTGTGCAATGATGTGAAAGAGGAAAAAAAGTTCTGCTTTTTCTTTTAAGTGCTCTGTTGTGGATCTTAACAAACATGCTCCGGGGGGGAGGGGGTCTCTGTGCCACATTTGTATTGTTATTGTAAAAACCCAAAGTGGATCTCTACCTCTGGGTGGTGGAGCGTGTTCTGAATATGTTGCACATTTCTCCCCAGCTTTAATTTCTTTGAGTTCATCTCTGGAGATGAACACCATCACCTTTTTGTTCCTAGCATTAAACGTCACATACAACAACCTAAACCTTCATCTTTGTGTGGTGTTTGTGTTTTTCTTTTACCCCATGGGCGGTACGTAATGACAGACCATCACTCACGTGTCACAATGTGACCAGACAATGACATTTATTATTGATGTTTGGTAATAATGCACACCGGAATGTCGGAGGGAACGGCAGGAAAACCTTTGGCGAACAAAAGCAGCTCCTAGCGTACCGGTTATTGTAATAAGAGACGGCAGAAATTACATTTTGCGACTAACAAGCAACATCCAGGTATTTATCGTGCGTGTTTGTCTCTTAAAGCGGTTGAGGTACAAAGATTAAAGTATAAAAGGCTCAAAATGTACGCTCCGGATTCGCTCCTTACACTAGAAAACGTTTGTTTTATGGACATTTATTTGGTGAACCAGGCCTACAGTAAAAATTACATTTTTCTCAAATCTGCTATGAGGTCAAGCTTTTCATCTGGTAAGTCGTTGCCAGGGCAGGTGACGCACTCCACAGCGTCAGTCCCCCAGCAGGTCACTTTGCAGCAGCGAAGCCCACACGATCCGCGCTCCTGTCAAACACCGTGTAGTATTTGCCGATGAAGACATCTCCCAGGATCCACAGCGGGCCCACAGGAGGAGGGATATCCATGGCCAAGAAGCCCGACAGACAGATGGAGGAACCCATCTGAGTCTCCTGCAACAGAACACGGAAAAATGATTTAGTTCTGGTGACGACTGGCTGACAAAGTATAAACAGGTGATGAACGAGTCAACGTTTACTCTTCCTCCAGTCCGTGATGCCCCTGAGGACAGGAGACAGAATCGCCATTTCCCTTCAATTTATGTGACAATGAAACTACTATGGATGCCATTAACTTGGCCTCCAGCAGTACCTTGGCCTCCGGCACCACTGCGAGGAACCTGGGAGTTATCTTTAATCAGGATAGATTTATAAAATCCTTCTGCTCGCATACAATGTCCTTAGCGGAGCCGGAACCTTCAGCCATCAGGATCCTCTCCTGCGGAACCTTCAGCTATCAGGATCCTCTCCTGCGGAACCTTCAGCTATCAGGATCCTCTCCTGCGGAACCTTCAGCTATCAGGATCCTCTCCTGCGGAACCATCTCCCTGTCTGGGTTCAGCCTCTCCTATGGAACCATCTCCCTGTCTGGGTTCAGCCTCTCCTATGGAACCATCTCCCTGTCTGGGTTCAGCCTCTCCTGCGGAACCATCTCCCTGTCTGGGTTCAGCCTCTCCTGCGGAACCATCTCCCTGTCTGGGTTCAGCCTCTCCTATGGAACCATCTCCCTGTCTGGGTTCAGCCTCTCCTATGGAACCATCTCCCTGTCTGGGTTCAGCCTCT